>JAURVB010014493.1:0-105188 GCA_033002965.1 Piper betle | reverse complement strand
GGCTCTCTGCGCCACAATGATCTGGGCCGTCCGATTACAAGGACGGCCCAGATTTATTAGTTTTTTTTTTAAAAAAATTTTAATTTGATCTGGACCGTCCGATTAGAAGGACGGTCCAGATCATATGGAGGGGCGGAGGCGGAGCGCCGCCGCCGTGGCGGGGAGGGTGGCCGACCCTTTGCCCCGGCGCCCGCCACGGCCCCGCCCCGGCCCCGCCACGGCCCCCGCCCCGGCGCCCGCCACGGCCAGATCTGGCCGCCGCCAGATGCGGGCGGGCAGCCGCGGCCAGATCTGGCCGCGACAGGCCGGACTTGGCCGTCGCCCGACCAGATCTGGCCGGGGGACGGCCAGGTCCGGCCTGTCGCGGCCGGATCTGGCCGGCGGCGGCCAGATCTGGCCGCGGCTGCCCGCCCGCATCTGGCGGCGGCCAGATCTGGGCGCGGCGCTGCTCCGCCGCGTCGTCGCCCCTCCCGGCCGCCACCCTTTCGCGAGGCTCCCCCTCCGCCCACCCACGCCGCCCTCGCCCCGCCTCGCCCACCCCCGCCCGGCCGGCCGCGGCCGGATCCCAGACGCCGCGGCCCCCCTTCTCCTCCGCCCACCCACGCCGCCCTCGCCCCGCCTCGCCTCGCCCACCCCCGCCCGGCCGGCCGCCGCCCTCCCCCTTCTCCGCCCACCCACGCCGCCCTCGCCCCGCCTCGCCCACCGCCCGCCCGGCCGGCCGCGGCCGAATCCCGGCCGCCGGCGAAGGAGGGGGTGGTGGAAAAAAATTTTTTTTATCAAATCTGGGCCGTTCGATCATAATCGGACGGCCCAGATTATCCTGGCGCAGGTAAGGGTTTCCTGCCTCTTGCACAAGAAACCTTTACCCATATATATATATATATGAAATTTTATTGTGCGCTGCGTGAAAACGCAGCGCATAGGTATCGTTTTGACTATCAGTCGTCGGATCCTGATCCGACGGCCCACGACCCCCTGCCCCCTGTCGCTGGTGGCTTTGCGCCCCATCTTCCCGCCGTCGCCCATTCGCCGTCACCCATCCCCGGCGACCATCCTCTCGCCCGTCCCCGACCGACCACCCCCTCTTGCCGTCCCCCGCCGTCCACCACCGTCTCCCGCCCCTGCCTCCCTCCCTTCCCTCCCCTGCCCTCACAAACCCACCGCCCTTGCCCCTGCCCCTTCCGTCGCGGGCGCCCCTGCCCCCACCCCGCCCCCCCCGCTGACTCCCCTGCCAACCCGGGCCCCATGCCCCCCCGTCGCCGCCCCCGACCCCCGCGCCCTGCCCCGCATCCCACCCCTGCCACCCCTCCATCCCCTGTCTCCCCACACCTGCCGCACCCCGCCCCCGCCCCCGCCACAGTCTGCCGCCCGCTCGCCACACGCCACCGGCCCAGACCCCCTGCCCTCCCCCTTGCCATCCCCCGGCCCCCGCGCCCTGCCCCGCACTCCCGCCCTGCCGCCCCTCCCTCCCTTGCCTCCCCACACGTGCCGCACCCGCCCCTGCCCCAGGGCCCGCAACCGTCTCCCGCCCCCAGGCCCCCACCCCCTCGCAGCCCCCAGGACCCCAGGCCCCCAGGCCCCAGGCCACCAGGCCCCCGGCCCCCGGCCCCTTCCCGACCGGCCGGCTGGCGGCGAGTTAGCTGGCGGTGGGATGGCGCCGCGAAACAGAGGGAGGAAGAAACATGAGAGGGTATTTTTGTAATAAAAACATGACTCGAGTCAGGATCAAGTCAAGTTTTTATTAGGAAATAAATTTTAAAAAGAATAAAATAATTTTGTTAAAAAAAATTGATTCGATCCCGACTTGAGTCAAATTAATATTATGAAATAAATTTGAAAAAGAATAAAATAATTTCATAAAAAAAAATTTGACTCGATCTCGATAGGAGTCAAATTAATATTATTGAATAAATTTTTAAAAAATAATTTCGTAATAAAAACTTGACTCGAGTCGGGATCGAGTCAATAATATGAAATAAATTTAAAAAATATAAAATAATTTTGTAATAAAAACCTGACTCGATCATATGCAGGACCGAGTTAAGTTTTTATTACAAAATAACTTTATTACAGAATAAATTTTTATTACAAAATAAATTTTAAAAAAGTAAAATAACTCCGTAATAAATTATACAAAATAAATTTTTAAAAAAAGTAAAATAATTCGGTAATAAATTATTTTAACTCGTGTCAGGATCGAATAAATTGTAATATTAACTTAAGTTAGGATCAGATTAAGTTTTTATTATGAAATTATTTTATTTTTTAAATTTATTTTGTAATATTAACACGAGTCCGATTGAGTAAAATTTTTATTACCAAAATACTCTCCCCTGTTTCTTCCTCATTTGTTTTGGCGCGTCACCCCCTGCCGGGAGACCTTGCCGCCGGCAGCCCGCTGGCCAACAATGTCGCTGCTTTGGGGCTGGATGGGCCTGTAGGGAAATGTGCGGCGCCGGTCTCGTGTGAGACCGAATAAAGTTTTTATTACAAAATTATGTTATTTTTTAAAATTTATTTCGTAATATTGACTCGGTCTCGTGCGAGATCGAGTCAAGTTTTATTACTAAATTCTAAATTATTTTATTTTATTTTTTAATTTATTTCATAATATTGACTCGATCCCATGCGAGATCGAGTCAAGTTCTTATTATAAAAAATTTTTTTTTAATTTATTTTGTAATATTAACTCGAGTCTGGGCCATGCGGGGCGGGGGCGGGGCAGGGCGGCCGGCGGGACGGGGGCATGGGGCGGCCGGCGGGCGGGGGCAGGGGCGGGGAGGGGGCGGAGGCTGGGCAGGGGCAGCGGCGGGGCGAGGGCAGGGGCGGCCTGCGGGGCGGGGCAGAGGCGGCGGGAGGGACAGGGGCATGGGTCGGCCGGTGGGCGGGGGCTGGGGCGGCCGGCAGAGTGGGCTTTGTGGGTGGGGGTGAGGGGGGGGTGGCGTTGGATTAGATCCAACGGTCCACGTGAGGCATCGCATATTAGGGCAGTGCACTGTAGCGCTACCACATATATATATATATATATATATATATATATAAATAAAATAGTTATACGTCAAAGCATTATTTTATTCTTTATTTAAGAACACTATCAATAAAGGTGTATTTATCGATTTTCAACTTAATCATTAACCATTTTTAAGGAATAACGCGTTGGAAATTCCATGTAGGTTAGATCATCACTCTTAATATACGTATCAATTGAAAAATTCTAATGAATTATGGCCCCCAATGGATGAATAGACTCTTAATATACCATTCTCTATTGGGAGGGTTGTCAAATTGAGCTTGTTTGCTTTTGAGTTTGAGTCCGGTACTAATATAATAGCCTGCTGAGTTCAACTCAAGTTACCTTAGTTTCCTATATTTATCAAAACTTACAATATTTTAATTATTTCTATTTACTTTTGATCCAAGCTTCTAAGATTCCAAGCCAACTTGAGTTCAAGTTGATAATCTTGATCTTAAGTTACTATGTTTTTTATCATAGTTCAAACTTGAAATTATTGGGTAATCTCACATTGTTTGTAGAAGAAATTAGCATTTTGTATATAAATTAATAGAAAAATCTTATTCATTGATCTAGCTTATCAATTAAGAAAGACGTCTGTTACTTGTTTCAATACCCTTATTGCCCAACAAGTAATATTATAGGTAAAAAATATGTTTTATGTTTACATTATAGTAATTAGTGTCATGTCTACTAAAAGTGTTATGCATTGTAATAATTACTTATACATCATGTATCAACGTCTAATTATACATCAAAGCATTAGTATGTTCCTTATCTAAGCTATTATTCTGTACTCGCAATTTATTGCCAGCATTTGAGAAAAAGTGAATGGCTCATTAAAAATAATGTGATTTTTGTATAAAATGTTGAGCTTCCCCTCAAATGTGGTAAATGGTGGAGCTCATTCGATTAATCAATCACCAAAGAGTTATGGGCATCGTTGGTCAATTGTAATAACTTAAAAAATTATGAGACTTGAGGTAAATTTGTTTTTAATTTTTAGTCTAACACAACCTGATTAAGAATACAGTTATCACCATTCCATGTTTCTAATTTCTAGTTCTAGCTAGCCTTCCCAAACAAAGGAGGGAATCGGAACCACACTCACTAAATATAATGCTAGTGAAAAATACCCTTTTTGTCACCTCAAATACGCTCGATGACAAAAGCCCCAAATCTAGTGACAAATAACAAATTATCAAGAAATCTTAATACGAATATTTGTCACGGAGTTTCGTGACAAAATATTTGATGCAGACTACCGTGACAAGACCGTGACATTTGATAAATTTGCAGCGGCGATAGAAGGCTATTTTTCCGGTACTAATGTGATGAGAGCTGTTTTCTTTCTTCTATTTTTTTCTAAGCGATTAAAAGTATTGATTGAATATAACATAACGCGAACAAAATTTACTTGAAAGAACGATCTAATTAAAATAACAAGAAATATTTTCTAAATCCGTGATCCCAATCCTCCTCACTTTTCACTCAAAAAACAGAAACAACACATGCACCCTATGGCTTTTTAATTTGCAAACATCCTTGCACTCAAGCAGGCGAAGACCCAATATGGTCATGATGAAAAGGAAGACTATTTTACGATTAATTTAGGAAACATGCATAGATAATTGGTAGATAAACCCATCTTTTAATATACACACACTAACAAAAAGAAATCCCTATATATTTAATGACCAAAGATAACTAGTCTTAATACTTTGAGAGATTAACTACTTGAACATAAATGTTGTCATATAATTCCAAACCACCCACATGGGCGCCATATAAGATAGTACGAACTTCGATGGAAAAGGACACAATTATTTTAAATTAATTGTATACAACCCAATGAACAAGGGCCAAACATTTGACATTATCATGCTGATGTATATATTGACTAAAAAGCATGCATGATCTCAACTAATCCATAATTAAAACTGGCATAATCAGATTACATGTATAATAATGATCAACATATCTTATTAGAAGATACTAAGCATTATGAACTAAGGTTAAGCATGCTTGCTTCAGTTTCTATTGGTAATGGAAGACCAAAAAGGACTAAACGGATAATTTGAAGTAGAAGCTCTATGGTGGGATGACGCTCCGGCGGTGAGTGGAGGGACCTATGCAAATTGGAGTTTGGAGGGAAGCTTTAGAAAAAAATGGAGTTGGGTCAAGGAGACATGGTGATGGCTCAAAGATCTTGCCATCCCTCTACTCCTACACCAACCATGGATTGCTGGGCATGGAGGAAGATAGTAATATGCATGTCAATCAAGCTCCGCCCTTGGGAAACATGGGCCTTCTTCCTCGAGTAAGAACCGAAAATGACGACAATGGTTAGGCTGGTGAAGTGGCCGACACTAGGCAAGTAAAGTTTTCAGTATGTGACCCTTGATGCCTCCCTCACCTGCTGGTTAAATCTCATCGTCTAACTTTCAATCTTCCCCTCAGAATTACCATCTTCAACTACCATAGTTTCAAAACTCTTTTGATTCCTAAGTCTCCTCAAGAATTTTGTATAAATGATTCCGATAGACACCATGCGATCAGTCGACTCCACGACACTCCATTATCTTATCCAGTCGAGTCGAGTCGGAGTTTGAGTTTTTAAACTATTTATTTAACCACATTAAAATTTATCTCATCAATTTGGTTCTTTTTCGTTGGGAGAGGTTGGTAATTCATATATGTTAGAGCTTGGATGTCTGTCATTCATCAACTAGTAAAAAACTAATCAATTATCAAGATCAGTACGTTCGAGGAAAAATTGGGTGTGTCATCACTCATATATACTAGCTAAAACTTATAACCAGTTTCATGGGAGCATGTTAGGAATTAATAACAAACGAATACATAAAGTAGAAAATGAAAATTTTACTGACCATGTTGATTACCTTGACATGTATATGTATCTTTTAGTCACGTTAATTAGTGATGTATTATAAATCTCTTTAGGGCAAGTGATTTAGTTTTTGTCGGCTAATAATATATCATAAATCGTTTTAGGTGGGATTTAACAATAGTTTACTATATACTATTATATTTTAGTGGCTTACTGATGTACAAATTATATTATATCTTTGTGTGTTATAACAAAGAAAGGAAGAATTTGATTGGTCTAGAGATTGAACAAGAAACTAGAGCTGTTCAAGAAGAAAAAAGGGATATATGTAAAAGGCTGTCCAATTACTCCATTTTCCACCGATTCCTCTAACTAAGATTGAGCTCCAAGACGTTGAAGGAATGGCAATGAGGATATATGAACAAGGAGTGACCATTCGGAAAGGGCGCGGCAATGTTCCTTTGTAGGGGAAAAGAAGAGTGTATCATCACCATCAACCACTGCAATATTTCTTTCATCCCTCTCCCATTTTATCTCCCTTTTAATGTCTTCTCCCCTCATCTGTGTGTGTGCTGGCGAGCAAAAAAACAACAGTGTCGGCCTCACTTTTCTCTGTTTCCAACAGAGCAAAAGTGCAAAAGTGCACCACATCAGCTTTCCTCCCCCTATAAATACACACCACCTTCACACTCCCCCTTAATCAAATCCACCACAAACATATCCACCCCAATGTCCCCTCTCAACTCATAACTACCTCACATATATATTTATATATATATATATATATATACACACACACGTGTACACTTCCTAAGCTAAGCATGACCGAGCCATCAGAGGACATGACCAGCTCCGACGAGACCCCCAACCGGAGACCCACCGGCGTCGTGAAGCTCTTCGGCTTTCCGGTCACAGGGCAATTGCAGGAACCCGTCGACGACGGCTCGTCGTCGACCACGACGAGTACTACTTCCGAGCTTAACCGGAAATTCGAGTGCCAATACTGCCGGAGGGACTTTGCCAACTCCCAGGCCCTCGGAGGCCATCAGAACGCCCACAAGAAGGAGAGACAGAGGGCGAAGAGGGCGCAATTCGGCGCCCCGCCGTCGCGACGGTTCACCCCAATGGCGCCGCTGCTGAGCCCCCACATGGCACGGCCGGTGCAGTTCTGGGTCCCCGGAGGGGCCGGGAGTACTAGCGCGGCCCGCTTTGGTACTCCGGTGGAGATGTATAGCTCGCCGTCGAACAGGCCGTGGTTCTACGTCGGCTATCCCGGGGTGCCTCCGGCGATGAGCGGCGTCACCTTGCCGGCGTCGCCGGGAGGAGGATGGAGGGGAGGCCGGAGTTGATCTCCATTTGAGCCTTGCGCCGTCTTCTTTGGAACATGAGAATCGGCCAAGTCCTTGATCAGAACATTTTTATCCATGTTTGCACCCTACTACTGCAAATAATCACGTTATGTAAGTATTAGTAGCGTAAGTTAATTGCGAACAATTCTTGAATCGACCAAAAATTAATTATATAATTCCAAAAAAACATATTAATGCAAGGTTGTTCCCAGTTACTTATGTTGCCATTCTTACTTACATAATACTATTGTTTTATCCCTAGGGATGCACCCAAAATTAAACTACTCCGTCGATTATAGAGTATGCGGGATGGGATGTGAAGTACAGATATTGGATGAGCCCCCCGTTATTTTGTATTAGATAAATAAGTGTCATGTTTTTCTCATTTGTGAATTATCACTTGTAGAGTTGAAATGGTTGAATTGTTTTGTTTATTATGGCGACTTTGCATTGAACATTCGTGATAAAACAACACTCACAACCTTAACCCAATGAAGAAAAGAGCGCAGTTATGAAATAAAATTTGTGATTAATTACCCTCAATTACAATAATGATTTAGTCAATATACATAAAATTTTAAGCGTATTATTCTTTTCGGGTGATTTATCTTAGAGAAAATTAAGGAATTACAATATTAGAACTTGGAAAACCTTTCATCTATCTTAAAAAAATGATGGGTAGGTTAGTTATTTTGTAAATAATATGAAATACATGATAAGGTGTCTCTATTAGTGTGTAGTTTTTCTCGTTCTAGGGGTAAGTATAGCGATGCATATTTCAATTTTTACGATGTTGGTGTAGAATAAAATTCCCAATTCCCAACCTATTTCACACAAAAAGAGAAGAAAAATAATTTGGGCAGCTAGAGGAAGATAAAGATGTGGCCTGTGCGCGAGTGAAGCACGCCACTTTTCGCGGCTAATTCCAAAATTCCCCCAGCTACCCATGTGGCCTCAATAGAAAGATATTTTTAATTTGGACAAATTGGGTGCTGTTTTTATTTCCGGTGTGCGGTCTGCTTGCTACTTGCTGGGATCATTGCTATCAAATTATCAAACAAGATACGAAATAAGATGGTGAAGAAATTAGTCATTGATTTATTTATATATAAACTGAATTCTCTTTGAAAGGGATAGAAGAATTAAAAATTTTGTGAGATATTATTAACGACCTAGTCCAAAGTTTAAATTAATGGGCCAAGTCATTTTTTTAAAAGTGGTTAATTTTTGTAGGTTGTTTTCACTTATAAATAGAGTCTTATTTCAATAAATATTAGATGTGAGAATAAGTTGAGCGATCTCATAATTTACCCACCTTAATAAATTTTGTCCTTAAAATTCTTATACTAAGCTTGTTGTTAGCTCAAACTCACGTTTTTTCTCACCAGTGACCGGTAACCAAGTAAATATCTATAGTTCAGCTCACCATTCAATACAGAATAAAGTTACTTTGATACTATTTATAATAATCGGACCAAAGTACAATATAATGAATCTAAATTATCTTTTTAAAGCTGATTAACTAAATTGAAGATTCATAATTTATTTTTACTTATAAATAAGATTTTACTCCATTAAGTATTAAATTTAAGACTAAATTGAAGAATCTCACAATATTTATAAAAAGGCTTCATTCGTTCGTTATTTAATCTATATGTCGAGTAAAACGGACTAAAACTTATATTGGATTCAAAGCTAGTGTTAAAGATTACAAAGTAACTTATTATACTCCTATATGAAACCAAAGGCAATAAGTGGACGTGAATTACGTTTATAAAGTGCCTTCTCTTTGAAAGGGATGGAAGATTAGTTTCTTGTTGACTGAGTGTCTAATCAATAAATGACTTATATATTTTAATTAGTTATTGAAAAAAATCCCAAAAGCCTCGTGATATGTTTTAGAGTGGATATTGGGAACGCATGTACAAATATATGCACATAGGGGCGAACAACCCGACACTCTTCCTGTTCGCAAGTCAGCCTAGTAGACACGAACCGTGAGATAATCCCCAGCTCTTCCTTATCGGGCTAACCTTGATAATGCCCATATATATGATTGACACGTATAGAAGGTTTTAACCAAGTCTTGTTGGCTTCTCTTAATCTAAAAATTAATTTTACAATCTAAAAATCAGTTTGAAAAATGGACTTTACAGTTAACTTATATTAAGATCACTAACCTTGGACTATTCATGGGGGAGCAACGCAACACCTCATGCTTCATTTGTTTAAATGACATTACATTGCCATTAAGTTACATGCCATTGTCCAATATGAGGGCTCTTTTTTTGGTTTTCATTACCCATTTGCTTTCCATTCGTTGCCTAATTAGGATTCTTTTCTTTTGTTCAACATGCAGGTAAGCCATTTGTTTACTTTATTTGTTGGACGCTCTCAATTGAAAAAAATTGACAAGGTTATATTCCAATTCATTGCTTTGGTGAGACTCAAGACTTTCATCCTTTTACAATATTTATATCTTGAACATTACTGTACGTTTTCCCCCTTCAACTCATCTATTTTTGGCAAGTTAGACGCTGAACTGAGATGGGGATAGTGAACGTGTACAATATGAATACTAATTACTTGGTTTGTAGTCCTCAAAATGGAAAGCTGCTTTAAAAAGTCCCAGGCCCAAAATAAATAACTCAGCAAAGTTAAATTTAACGTATACATTTTTCCTATATATAATGGAAAAAATTAGTAACCACAAGCCCTTAGAGGCAGTATTTTTTTTTATGGTTCCCACAGTGCTGAAAATTGAGATATACCTAAAGTAATTTTTTTTAATTGGGACTTGCATTAGGAATAATGAGATCAGTTCTAGATTGTGATGAAAATTACAACTATTTTATGGATTTTACCTGAAGGGATGTTCCTTTCTTTAAGCAGGAGTCTTGATCGATTTAGGAGGGTTTATTATAAAAACTTTCACGAGTCAACTTCATTGTTATTATTGTCTGAAGTTTTTCTCCTTTACCTCCTTCTCTCTCCATCTTTAATTTCTTCTTAGCATATTATACCCGATTGATTTACAGAAATTAATATAGATCATATTTAGTTGTTTATCTCTTTATAATATACAAAAAATTTTAATCGGTTGTTTTTAAAAATTAAACACTGAAGAAGGTAAGGTGGCCAGAGAAGAGGGTGGCCAGAACAGGGGACGAGGTGGTAGTCTCTTAAAGGGAAATTCAATTCAATCAATAGTTGTCTGATTACAAGTTTACCTTATTTATACCAAACCCACAACATGATCTAAAGCCCAACTCAACTAACCTACTAAGCTCATTAAACTTGCTGTATCAACTCATCCCCAACTAATTCTCCTACTAAAATATATTGTAAGTGCATCGGCACATAGGGAGGGCATTAGTTGGTCATGTATGGAAAAGTGCACAGGTTATGCATGGATAGAGTGCATTTTATGGGTGTTTCCCATTTGCAGTGGAAAACATGCTAGTGTAGTTTATCCTAACAAGTGTTCGCTACTGGAGTGTTATTGAGACTTCCCTTTTACATGTATTAGGACAAGTCCTACTTGTTTGTCAACTAATCTTTCATCTTCTTTAAGTGTACATACAATTAATTGTAGATCTAAAGCCTTAAGTTTCATTCCAATTTTTCTATCTAAACTATATACATGAATGAATGCGTGTAACCAAAATAAAAAAATTGAAATTCCAGAAAAAGTAATCATACACTAAACCAAGTTGTTCCTCTGCGTATCTCTTGCATTAACTACTTTCAATTTGGCTAAAATTAGTGCATTGCCCTTTTGTTCCTTGAGATTAGAGCAATTCTTTTTTATATGACCAACTTCTCACAAGGAAAACACTTGTTTGAACTCTCTAGGAATTCCCTAGTGTAGCGCCTCTTCCAGTTCGGACACAGTGGGCTGGTCTTCACACCCTAATCCTCGTTGCTCTTCCTCTTAGCATTGCCATTTTGCTTGTTGTTCTGATGCCTTGGCTGATCTGAATGTGAGTAGGCTTGCAAGAAGTAGTGGAAGTCTAGTTCCCATTGTCTCTTGTTCTTGTCTTTCTCTTTCTTGTTGATTGGTCCATATTGCTCATTAAAGTCTTCCTCAACAACACATGCAATGGCCATTGTCTCGGCAAGTGCTTTAGGTCTTTGACTTTCAAGCCAATATTTGAGTGCAAGCCAAAGTGCCCATTTGAACTTGTTGGTTAGAGTCAGTGGATAGTATGACATTGAACACCTCTATGAATATAGCCTAAGTGAAAATCTTAAACTGATGACCAACAAACTTAGATCTTTGAGTTGCCTCCCACCAGAAAGCTACTTCATTTTCAAATGTGCTAGAGGCAAGTCTCACCCAATGATTCTCATGTACTTTTATAACCTTAACGTTTTTAGCATATTTAGGGTCCATGCTTCAGCCTTATCAGGTTCTGTAGTACCCTTAAAGTACTTAGCACCGTTTTTAATGAATTTTTACAAAGTATAGACCCCTAGCTGGGCTAGTGCTGCAGGTGGAATGACTACTGGTGGCTCTTGAGGCACTTTCGACACCTCGTTCTCATGTGGAAGTTGAGGTCCCACTGGTTGTTGTCCTCCTTGATTCCCTTGAGTCAACAACAGTTGGATGGCCGCCTGGGTTGCCTGAAAGTTTTGAGCCATACCATTCACCACAACAATCAATTTTGAATGTCCTTTATCCAAGAACCATGTGATCATATAGTGAAACACAAGTAAAGTGTCATTGTCACATGAGGATCTCCTAGGGGTAATCAAATATTATTCCAGGGCAATGAATTAGTGAATCATCTATGTTATATATCCTATGTCAAAATAACCAAGTACTTTAGACAAGGATGCTAAAGGTTCCTAGCAAGTGTGGTAGAAACTCAGCCAAAAACCAAGAAGTTTGACCTTTCTTCAGTGAGGGTTGTCTCAAAGTATCAAAATGTATTTTCAGATGAGCTACCAAGTTTACCTCCAGTCAAGGACATTCCATTGACTTATTGCCGAATACTAATCCAATATCCAAGGCACCCTACTAGATGGTACCTGCCGTATTACAAGAGCTCAAGAGTTTGTTGAAGTAGATATTTAAGAAGGGATTAATTAGGCCTAGTTTTTCTACATGGGGAGCACCAGTGTTATTTATCAAGAAGAAAGATAGCTCACTTAGACTATGCATTGATTGTCGGTTGTTAAATTAAGTTACAATCAATAACAAACATCTATTACCAAGGATTGATGACTTATTTGACAAATTGTAATCAACTGGTGTATTCTCCAAGATTAATTTCAGGCTGGGAAATCTTCAATTAAGTATCAAGGAGGAGGACATCATGAAGAGGCATTTAAATCAAGATATGAACATTGTGAGTTTTTGGTATGCCTTTTGGTCTAACCATTTCTCCATCAACATTTATGGACCTCATTAATCAAGTATTCAATGAGTACCTTGATGACTTGATCATTGTCTTTGTTGATGATATTCTAATCTACTATGATAATGAACAAATTCATGAAGAGCATCTCAAACTGACACTTGAAGTGTTGAGGAAGAATAAGCTCTATGCAAAATTCGACAAATGTGACTTTGGATGAAAGAAGTTTTATTCTTAGGTTACATTATTTTCAAGGATAGTGTGTTAATAGATCTCTCTAAAGTGGCAGCAATTATTGAGTGGAAACACCCAAAGTATGCCACTGAGGTTAGGAGTATTCTAGGGCGTAAAAGGTATCACCAAAAATTCATCAAGTATTTCTCTACTATTACAGTTCCTCTAACTTGCCTCACCAAGAAAGATAGGAAATTTATATGAGATGCAGAGTGTGAGAAGGGCTTTCAGACATTGAAGAAGTGTTTGACATCAACACCAATTCTCACATTGTAATAAGGAGTAGATGATGTTGTTATTTATACAGATGCTTCTAACTAAGGTTATGGAGTAGTACTCATGAAACGATAGAGTGGTGACATATACATCAAGACAATTGAAAGTATATGAGAAGAATTGCCCTACCCATGATTTAGAATTGGGAACGGTGGTTTTTGCTCAAGTACATCTTCACACAACAAGACCAGAACCTAAGGCAAAGGAGATGGTATAGTTATTGAGGAATATGATTTTAGCATAGCCTATCATCCAAGTAAGGCTAATGTAGTCACTGATGCATTTAGCCAAAATTCGAGTGGACAGCTCTCAACATTATGGTCAATCAGTGGAAGATGATGAAGGATATCATAGAAGTAAATCCTTTATGCAAGCTGAATTTTCTCATGGAAAACTTGAATATTTTCAATGACTTAGTTAATAGAATCAAAGTAGCTCAAGGTACAGATGAGGAGCTATAAGGATTCGTCACTTCTCTTGAACAAGTGAAGAAAGGAGGTGGAGCCATTAGATTTGATGGTCGATTATATGTACCAAACAATGAGAAGTTAAAGAATGAAGTCCTCTAAGAAACACATTATTCTAAATATACTATTAATCCATGAATTACGAAAATGTAACAAGACATGAAGAGGATGTATTGGTGACCAGATATGAAGGAGGATCTTGCTACATTTGTCTCAAAGTGCTTAACTTGTCAACAAGTGAAATTTGAGCATCAAAGAGCAATAGGGCAACTTCAGCCACTCGAAGTACCTAGATGGAAATGGGAGAACATGACATGTGATTTTGTTCTTCGACTACCTAAGACCAAGAAGAAACATGATGCTATATCGGCGGTAGTGAATCAACTTACCAAATTTGCTCAATTTATTATGTCTAGATGACCATGAACATAGACTAATTGGTTAAGCTCTTCATGGACACCATAGTGAGATTGCACGATGTACCTATCTCCATTATATCAAATAGAGATGCTAGATTTACTGCCAGGGTATGAAAAGAATTCCATAAAGCTATGGGAATAGAACTGAAGTTCAGTACAACTTTCCATCCATAAATTTCTGGTCAATCGGAAAGGACTATTCATATTCTAGAGGACTTGCTTAGATCTTGTGCTATAGATTGGCAATGTAGCTGGGATGACCATATACCATAGTGTAATTTGCTCACAACAATAGCTATCAGTTCACTATAGATCTAGCACCAATTGAAGTAATATATGAGGGACCATATCATTCACCATCATGTTGTTGGACAATAAAGATCTAGTTCTTGTTGGTCCTGATTTGACTAAAGAGATTGTCAAAAAGTTAAAATGAGCAAGAAGGGGATGAAGCAAACTCAAGATAAATAGAATCATATGCAGACTTAGAAAGGAGGCCACTAGAGTTTGAAGTTGGGGAACCAATTTTCCTCAACAAAATCACCAACTAGAGAAGTGATGCAATTTGGCAAGTTTGGTAGGTTAAGTCTATGATATGTGGGACATTTTGAGATATGCAAACGAGTGGGAGAAGTGGCTTGTCAGTTAGCCATACCATCAGCTTTAATTTCAGCTCATGATGTGTTCCATGTATCAATACTTCAGAAGTATAGTCTCAGATACATTTCGCCGGATAGACTACAAAGATCTGAAAATTCAAGATGACATGTCTTATGTTGAGAAATCCTTACAAATTCTAGACACCAAGGTGAAGGTGGTAAGAACTAAAACCAATCCAATGGTGAAGGTTCTATGGAGGAATCAAAACCACATAGGAGTTTGAGTCAGATATGAAAACAAAGTATACTGGAGCTCTTTCCTTTAACAAATTTAGGGCAAATTTTCTTTAATAGGGGTAGAATGTAATATTTGGTATTTTTATCATTAGTACTTTCTTTACTTGAGAAGTTAACATCAGTAGTAGACTCTTTATTTTTTAGCCCATAAAATTTTTTTTGTCAAAATTAAGGTGAGATACTTAGAAATATTCAGTTTATGTGGTTGATTTTATTGACTATAAGCATGTTATTTAGTTTTCCAACACTCTTTTATGTTAGGAGATAATTAGTCAAATTCCAAGGAATAGGTAATTTGACAAAATTTAAGTTTAAGTAAACAAGTTTGACACAATCACATGTGAACCAAGTCCATATCACCGACAGGATGTCCATTATGTAAACCAGTTCTTCAGGAGGTTAAACACTTATTTTAAACCTTTAGGATGATTTAAATGAAGCTAATTATGTTCAGGTAGCCAATGACCTATTTGGATTTAAAAGTCAAATCAGTCAATGGTCATGGACATGTTTTGTCCAAGTCTACCCGTTTAGGATCCGCATAGGAGGTCTCGAAGTTGAATAGGCATCTAGGATTGGTTGGAGTGTGTTTTGGGATTAGTGGAAAAGAATGGAGCTCTTATATAAGGCTTAGGGTGGATTGTGTTTGCATCCCAGAAAAATCTAGCTGCCATCTTCTCCTTCCCTTTTACCAAATTTTGTCCATCTCTTCTCTCCTCTCCCTCCTTCTCCACGCTTTCTCTCTACTTAAGAAGGGTGTGGAGGGGTTTGTGGTGCAAGGACTAACACTGAAGAAGAGGTTAGTTAATCTATCTAAAATAAGTTATTTGCATTGATTCATTCATCATCCTCATACACCACATTTTCTATGTGTTGTTCTATGTTTTGTTCATGTTCTGTGTTTGTAAAATCCATCAGATCCATGTTTAAGATGTTGACTCTTGATCAAACTTGCTCTAAATAAGATTTAATTGTAGATCCTATGATTTAGCATTGATCTATATAAGGACAGTTAAGCTAGAACAAGTTATAACAAGTTTTTATTATATCTATCATGTTTTCTCTAATTTATAATTATGAAAAAGTGAACTGAGTTAACTTAGTTTAAAAACCTGTCTAGACCAATGAATTATTATTTAAAGATCATCAAAATCTTGTTTTTAGTCAATAAAAATCGGATCAAGAATAAAAATGATATGAAAATTTGGTTTTGAAATATTAACTTTTTCTTAGATTCAAACTGATATAACTCAGTTTGTAGAACTCCGATTGGGATAGTTATTTTTGTGTTATAAACTTTAGAAAGTTTTATTTCTCTTTCGATAATTTGATGATTTTTGGTTTGTTTTCCGAGAGATATGAATTTCTAACATTAGGAGCACAAATTGATATGAATTATATAGATGTTATGATGTGTGCATACTATGCTTATGACCCTTCAAATGTTATGTGATATTTCTATGATGTTTTGTACTGAATATATGTGTTGTTAATATATTTTATAACATTATCATCATGTCTATGCCATGGCATAACATGTAGACAAGGAAGCTAGTCTAGATTGTGATATAGAGTTTTATTATTATTCAGGCTAAGACTATTGAAACCGAGCATCCAGGAGCTCAAAGTTATATGCTGATTAGGTCTGTATTCATTCGTTTCTTGGGTTGCTTTGTGAACCTTTATTTGACAATATTTAGACAAATTAATCATTGCTTAAACAAGTTCTTTAACATGTTATAATTTTATAGTTATCAGGTAATAAGTAATCAATGTCATTTATGCATGTTAACATGTTATAACTTCATTCTTAACCATGAACTAACCATGAACTAATTCTTTTATGCATCAAATTGATTGAGTCTCAGATCTTGATCCGATTGAGTTCATAGTTTCGAGGCCATTTAACTTTTCCGCCTCAATTTTGGTCCATAGAGTCGTTTTTGTGCTTCAAGTTAGTTTCGACTTTTGTTGGTCTCAATTTGAGCTTTCCGTTCACGGGTTGTCGAGTACTCAGATTGTGCTACATGACAAGATCAGAGCCAGCCACATCAACCCTAGCTTTCACCCACTTATTTTTTAGATATTTCTCCTGAATTTTTAGAAAATTTTCCACCCTTGGCGCCGCCGCCACTTTGGCTCACCGCTGGCTAGTCTCCGGCCCCCCATTGGCCACAAGACCAGTACAATCGGGACCACCTTGCAGCTGGCTATTGAACCATACCTATCACTGCCACCGCAGTTGCCGCTGGTGATGACATTTTTATTTTTGGTTTCCACCGCCGCTGCCGCCTTTTGAGACACATTTTGGCGTTGGCGAGCATCCTCCAACGAGGCCAACCATCTCGATAGCTTCCTCTTGCTGAGATCTTCCATTTGAGACCAGCCCCATCCTGCCGTGGACGTGGTTGCCACCGGTGACTTCACCTACTATGACAACATTTTCGTCACTTTACGACCATTTTTCGGGCGGTAGCCAACCAAGCACCGTTGACTACCAACCCAGCCACATTCCCCTTGCTGAGACCAACACTTTGACATTGACCACAACCATAGTCGTGGCTGCAATTGCCACTCCTGGTGGCAATTTCGCCCACTTCCCAGCCATTTTTCAGTCGACTGATGGCCGGGCTCTATCAGCAACCACCTCAGTCACCACCACCCCTTCGTCCTCTATAAATCGTGAATGGTGACAGCCTCCGCCACGCTATAGTTGGTGTTTTCAGGATGTGTATTCACATTATTTGTCTTACCATGATGTTGTGATTATTTTATTTATTTATTATTTATTTGTTTATTTATTTTATTCATTTATGTATTATTATTTATTTCTTGTTATTTATATATTTGTCGATTATGATGCATGATTATATGATTATTTATTATTATTGATGATATATTTACTTATTAATATTAATCTTATTCATGCTTGTCAAATTTTATATAATTAATTAATTATTTGTTCGCTTGTGCATATGTTATTATTAATTTGTGTTTAATTATATATTCATTTATTTGAAAGCTATTTGCTATTATTCATGATTAATTGATATTAACTATTAATTTATTTATTCATTTAATTATCAAATTATTATTATTGATTATTGATTATTGACTTGTGTTTAGTTGTATGGCCATATGTTTGATAATTATATTCATATTATTCATGAATAATTGCTATTAGCTATTTATTTATTGAAGTATTTATTTATTTACTTACTTGTATATGTGTTATTATTACTCGTGTACTTATATAGTGTATTTATATTACTATTTTATTAATAATATATTATTTGCTCTCATGTATTTATTATTTATCTATTTATCATGATTTTATCCATTTATTTCTTTATTATTTGTTTATTAGTCATTTTCCCTTGTTATGTCTCGATTTGTGCTTCAAGTGTTTATGTGTTTATTGTTGATTTGTTGTGATGTTATTGTTGATGTGGGCATACACCATGATCATGCACAATATAGAGTTAATATTTTACTTAGTATCTGATATAGGTTTCGGAGTTGGAGCTCACTGTAGATGTCTCGATGCGCTTAGAGATTAAACCAAAGTCTGTTAAGACTCTTCTAAAATTTATAGCTTTATTCTATTATGGATTTGATTTTTAGATCATAAGACATGTTAAGTGGTTGTTTTATCAGACCCCACTTAACATTTGCCATCTAGCCATATTTTACTTCCTTGATTACTAACCTTTGAGCATGATATCCATCGAGCTATTTTCGAACTTAGCTCAACCTTACGTTGCCTTTGGGCCTACTTATATGATTCCCTTTCCAACCTCTATATAGTTTTTATCGAGTTATTAGTGAGTAGAGCGTTGGTGTATTTGACCACTGACATACCGTGAGGCTTTGGATTAGTGAGAGGATTGTTTTATTCCCAAAGATCCTATTATCTCTACTTCTTGAGCTTCCTCACACCCGAAGAGGTGTGGAGTAGACAGGTATTATTGTGTACAATGCATGTCTAGACTTGTGGTATCAAATGGTACTGAAGGCGATTACCTGGTAGTACTTAGCCACTGTGCTCTTGGTTAGAAGTTCTATGGTGGTTTGAAGAGGGCTTAGGATATATGTTTTTCCCAAGAGAGACTAGTTATTGCCAAAAGAGGCATTTGATGAGAGTGGCATAGAACCAGTTCATTTCAGGATGCTATTGAGTCTGCAGCTTGATGGCTCCTCAATAGAAGCCCTTTGAGTGTTCCCATGGAGATTATTTATAGTTTTCCTTTCATTGAGGAAATCAATTTCCACTTGTCAGTTTGTACTAGTTATTTTTCGAACCAATAGCATTCGTTGCTGACGTTTTTCATATTATATATGTAGATCTTGCATTTCTATGTTGGGTCGGCTTTGGTGGAAGGATAGATAGATGCTATATACACTTTTGCTTAACACGCTATCGTTTTCTTTCATTCTTTTATTTTTGTTTGATGCAGTTCTATGTTTATTTAATATTTTCTTCCATTCTCGAGATGCCAAGAGGGTTGTTTCGATTTGTTTTATTGTTCAACTCTTACAAATTAATTAATTTAGATATGCCTCGACTATATCATAACATTTCTAATTCGGTTCTTAGGTGAACCAAAATTGGGGTGTTACAGTTGATATGCAAACTATGAAATTACTCATGGTCGATGAGTAATATAGTACCTACTGTATGAGCAAGGTTAATGATAATAATTATTTCCCCTTGTTTTAATTTGTGAAACGATGAGTTGATGATGCATGAGGTGCATGTCTTTAAATCAGCTATTAATTCATGGAGCAAAGTGTAAAAACACACTACAAAGGCATGTAATGAGACAAGTGAGACCAAATCACTGCAAAGGGTGATACCTCTTACTAAAACTTGAATAAAAGGATGAAGCTAATACAAGGGGTAGTAAATCCTGAGAGTATAAAAGAAGAAAAATTAAAGGCTGCTAAGGTGTAGTTACACAATGATTTAAGGTGGAATTAGATTAATTAGGTGGATAATTGATCTAATACTATTTGATTGTAGATGTTGATTAAATCATATTTATACTTGTTTACATTTATGATTTATGTTGAATATTATGTATAGATGTACATGATGTTGATATTGAATTTGTACAATGTTGAATATCTTTCTCGATGTTTATTTGATTTATTTGGATTTTTCTATTATTGTTTACTATGTATATGAGTAGATGACTTAGTATTGGTTGCCTAGTGCTCAGCGGACAAAGTTTATCTTTATACTCAGGTTAGCAGGCTAGGATCTAGAGAGTGAAAGGATGATTAGCTATTAGAATTATCTTTCTTTCTATATTAGTTGCATTATATTTTATTGTAATAAGAGCAGTTAGATGTGAAGACTTCTTTTGCTACTGATCTAGTACTATGGATTTGGATATTCCTTTATTATGTTATTGACTTGTTATTAGTATATTATATAGATGTTGACAAGGTTTGGCTCTATCATGTTGGCTCTCTCATGTTCTATGCGCACTATTGATACCATTTTTATTTTATTATTTCTTTTATTATTTTATTGAGTAATGGTCCGTCCTTTGGATTGATTATTTGTGAAAAAGGGCGGGTCATTATAGAGGTCCTAAGGTGCCAACTTATCAATAATGTTGAGGTTGTCAAGGCACCAAAATGTATATAGTTATCTTATATTTTTCATGTTTTCTAGTTATGTTAACTTACCAAGGCTTACATGTATGTCACACAGATAATTAACTCATTATATTTTTATGTTATTAATTGCTAATAATGTTAACCTATTAAGGCTTACATCTAAGTCACATAAGTAGTGTTAAGTAGCAAATCAGTATCTATATGGTCACTTTATCAGTTTTATGTCATTTTAAACATTATCGGTTATTTCAGTTATCATGTTATGTACGAGTACACGCTATAAATTATTTTCAGCTCTTACCATGTTATGTTTGTGTTTGGTTATGTGTGAGCCTTAACCATGTTTTACCCAACGTTTTTAATGAGTTTAAATCATTCTCAACTTAGTTTTATTTTAATCTATTACCTATTACTGCATATGTAAGTAGTGAACTCAATATTGTTACCAATACTGAGCGAGCAAGTTTACTTGTACGCACGTAGTATAAGCCCTGGAGTGGCAGGATGGAAGAACTCAGCTATTAGGGCTTAGTTTATTTTCTTGCATTTTAGTATAATTTTATTAGTGAACTCTTTTGCTTAGTTGGCACTCGGACATATATATTTATATTTGGACATATGGACATGTGCTTGGTTGTATATGATAACATAATTAAAAGAATCAATATATTAGTTTAAATTCTGCAATTTATATACTCAATTGTTTATGTTGATTATATTTAATCATGTTTAAATATTTTAAATAATGACTTTGGTTTATGAAGTATCAATTGTACAAATTGACGTCATTATATGGATGGTTTCACTCAATACCATCCAATGCCCAGCTCCACGGCTTTGCACACAGATGTGGAGTTGCATGCGCACAAAGCATTGTGGCTCTAGTACCTCAGCGCCACGGTGATGAGAACCAGAACCTGAAAAGAAAAGGTAAATGAGAGGGGAAAAGGGGAAAAAAGTTGGGGAAGGCTCAAGATAGTTGTTAGGGCTCATTTAGAGCTATCAAGGTACGCTAAAATCTCCTTGACAATAAACCAACTATAGGCTAACAGGAGACCAAAATGAAACACGCACAAAACACATGCAAACATGACACTAAGCTACACCACACAACCAAACAACATGAGCCACCAACTCCACAATTGGGGTCGATTGGAAACTTTAATAGCATACACACCCAATGCCCAAGCCCACAACACCACACAAGGATCCTCCTAGTACTAAACTGATCGAGCTTGACCGGCCGCAGCTACTTAGATTGAGCCAACAACAAACTAAACGTTACATACAAGATTGGTAGGTCTGGTTTTACATTTTGGGTGTACCTCTTAGCCCTAGATGTGCCCTAAAAGCCTTATAGTCTTTCACTTCCTCGCCTTTTCCTCTAACCTTCCCTTCCCTTTTCCCTCTTTTTCCCCAGTTCTAGGGCTGAGCACCGTGGTGCTTACGCTTTGAGCCATTGCACTTGTGTGTGTACAATTCTTCCCATGCGTGCACAAAGCAACAATCTCATTAGTGCCAACGTCGTGGTGCTCAATATGTAACGACCCAGCTCAAAGTGCACACTAATAGGCTAAGTAATCTCTTCAAAAGTGGTTAACTAAAGTTGAAGATCTATAGTTCATTGGTGCTTATAAATATGATCTACTAATCTTGTAGGCATTAGATGTGAGACTAAGTTAAGGGATATCACAATCCACCCACGGAAGAAAAATTTGTCTTCGAAATTCCTATACTTAGCCTATTGCTAGCCCTAGCCCACGTCCATTTCTGGCCTATGACTAGTAGCCTAGCCAACAGCTATAGTCTAGTCCACCATCCAACACGGAACGAGGTTGTTTTGATACTATATGTACCAAACCAGCCTAAAGTGAAAACTAATGGGTTTAGTCATCTCTTCAAAAGTACTATTGTAGTGGGCACTAATGAGTGTTGCGGTATTGGATTTGGGGGCAAGGCTATAAAATAGTCGTCTCCTACCCTTACTCCCCTCCCTCCTCCTCCTATCTTCTTGCCCAACCCTCCTCTCTTCCTTTCCTCTTCTCAAGCCCTTTTATCCCCTTCTCCACCCTCTCTTCTCCACTGTCTTCTTCCTCCCCACACAAAGTATGCCTCCTCCCCACTAGTTTTTTTTTGTTTTTGCATGGTTTGGTATTGTGGCATATAGCTTTCCTTGTTTTAGGCATTTATATTTGTTCTTCATCGTGTTTATTTGCACAACATCATGTTTTCTTGTTAAAAATAATAAAAAAGTGATTTTTTGTTATAAAGTTGTGATTTTTATTTGATAATTGTGGTGAAATGCTCATTTTGGTGTAAACTTATAATTTTTTCCAACAAATCTACCTAATAATAGTCAAAACAACAAAAAAGTAAAAAGTTCATAATTTTTTACACATGCTCGTGCAACCTCATTTTGTGTGCTGTTGCGTATTTAATACATCGCCTGAGCACACTCATCATACAAATAATGAAGTGGAAAAGTAAAGATTGTTCTGTCAAGGAATTATAATTTTTTCCATACTATTTGTACTAAGTATATTAACAAGTTCCTTAGTTAAAAGTTGGAGAACATAAATTAATAGAAACAAAATAGTATCGCAAGTAATATATCTCTTCTATTCTAAAGTGAAATGGAGGCAAGAGCTTGAAATTTAAAATAGTAGTGTCCAATATAATAATTTCACATATTTTGTGAACCAAAATAATAAAGTTCTAATCAAACCCAAGATGTTCAATTTTACTTAGTTAAGAAGCAATGTATACTTATTATCTCTATCAAATTATAATATGATTAGAGTTGATGTCTCAAGGAAACAAATATAATTGTAAAGGACTATCATTATGTATTACAATATGATGCTCTTGCCTCATTCCACATATCTGTGTGAACAGAATTAGAGCGATGCATTAAAAGTAACTCTACATTGATATTCATGATATCATGTGTATGTCTACCCAAAAATCATAAACTATCTTAACTAATGACATAATCAATCTATCATTGTCTAGTGCAAGACCAAAACTGTTTACCCTATTAAAGTTAGGTTACTTTTGAAGCATTAAGAGCTGATTTGAAATATTCAACTTAAAATCCATCATAAAGAGATAGATAATAACAACAATACATTACATATCAACTAAGATATGTTGTTTTATTGCCGCAACTGCTAATGCCACTGATCGCAACTGCTAATGCCACTGATGGATTAGTTGATTGGTTAACCTGTCAGCCAACACTCCACCAAACAACAAACTGAGAACAAGTCTCTGAGATCTATTAGTTAAATCCTATTAGTGTATCTTTTAAAAGAAGGGGTATTCAGAAGATATTTTAACAAGGTGGACATATGTATGGTAAACATGACAACAAAAAGTAAACTAGGCTCTGATGCCAACTTGTAACAACTTCAATTTAAAAAATTGATACTTCATAACCCAAGGTCATTATTTAAAATACTTGAACATGATTAACTATAAGTAATATAAACAATTATCCATATAAATTGCAGAATTTAAACTAATATACTGATCGTTTTTATTATGCTACTATATATGATGAAACACATATTCATATGTCCAAATATAAAAATCTGTATGATTACCAACTCAGCAAAACAATCCCCTAATATAATGATGCTAAAATGCAAGAAAATAAATTAAGTCCTAATAGCTAAGTTCTTCCATCCCGTCCCTCTAACGCCTCTACTACCTCCATATAAGTAAACTTATTTTCTCAATATTGAAAAAAATAATGTGTCTAGTACTTACATATGCAGTAACAGGTAATAGAAAAAAAACTAAGCTGCAAATGATTTAAACATGTTAAAAAAATTGGGTAAAACATGGTTAACGCTCACACATAACTGAACAGAAACATAACATGGTAAGAGCTGAAAATAACTTGTAGCATGTACTTGTACATAACATGATAATTGAAATAAATGATCATGGTTAAACATGAGATAACACTATTAAACTGAGCATGTATATATTGATTTGCTACTGAACATTGCTTATGTTATTTAGTTGTAAGCCCTAATAGGTTAACATGATTAGCAATTAATAACATGAAAAAATATCAAATTAATTACTCGCGTGTAAGTTAAGATAACTAGGAAACATGAAAAATATAAAAAAAACCATATATATTTTGGTGCCTTGGCAACCTCAACATTATCGATAAGTTGGCAAGTTGGGGCCTCTATGAGTTATTGGATCATAACTCAATTGGGCAATGCGGTGGCCGTCGGAAGACCCACATGAAAGATGAATAAACCATCGGTGATCACTAGCGCTATCATGACAATAGCCTAGAACCTAGACTTTATTCCTTGCTTAAAGGAGATGCATTTAATAAGATCTAGGTCGTACATGATTTAACTAAACACGTGAAAAATGATAAGCCTTGGCTTTATACTGATAACATGATATTGATTATTCACTATATGATAACTATAAAATGATAACATGTTAAAAAACTTGTTTGATCAATGATTAATTTGTCTAAATATCATCAAACATTGGTTCATAAAGAACCCCAAGTAACGAATAAATACAGACCTAATCAGCTTATAACTTTGAGCTGCTTAGCTGTAACCATCCTAGTCTAAATAATAATAAAACTCTATATCACAACCCAGACTAGATTTCTTGTCTATATGTTATAACATAATATGGGCATGATGATGGTATCATACAATATGTTCACAACACACATTCAATACTAAAAATCATAGAAATATCACATAATGTTTGAAGGATCATCAACATTGCAGACACACATAACATCTATATAATGCATAGCAATTTACGCTCCTAACTTTAAAAATTCACATCTCCCAAGACACCACACCGAAAATCATGAAATTTTAGAGGGAGAAATAAGACTTGTCAAAGTTTACAACATAAAAGGAATAACCCCAATTGGAGTTATAATGCCTGAGGTATAGCCGATTGAATCTCGAAAAAGAAAAAGGATTTCAAAATTGAATTTTCTTATCTTGTTTGGTCTTGATCAGATTTTTATCAACCAAAAATAAGATTTTGATGATCTCTAAATAAAAATTCATGGGTTCGAATAAATTTTTAAACGAAGTTAATTTAGCCCATTTTTTCATGGCTATAAGTTTAGAGAAAATATGATAGATAAGATAGAAACTTGCTATAGCTTATTATATTTTAACTCTCCTTGAATAGATCATTGCGATATCATAAGATCTACATGTAAATCCTACTTACAGCAAGTTTAATACTGAATCAACATCCTAAACATGGATTTGGCTGATGTTATAAACATACAACATGAAGAAAACATAAAACAACATAAAAAAAATATGGTGTATGATGATGATGAATGAATCAATGCAATTCATCTTTAGTCTTTTGCCTAACTCTTCGCACTACAAGAGGGAGAGAAGAGGAGGGAGGCCAAATTAGGGAAAGGGAACGAGAAGATGGCGGCTAGGATTTTCATGAATGCAAACTCAACCCACACTAAGCCTTATATAAATAACTCCATCCTTTCCCACTAACCCCAAAACACACTCCAATTAATCACAGATGCCAATTCAACTTCTAGACCTCCTACGGGGATCCTAAGGGACAAAACATGTCCATGACCATTGGCTGAATTTGACTCTTGAGTCTAAATAGGTCTTTGGCTACCCGAACTTGATTGACTTCACTTAAATAATCTTAAAGGTGCAAAATAAGTGTTTAGCCTCTGGAGAACTAATTTACATAATGGACATCATGTCGGTGATATGGAGTTGGTTCACATGTAATCGTGTCAAGCTTGTGCACTTGAAGGTAAATTTCTGTCTGATTGCCTTTTCCTTGGAATTTGACTAAAACAACATTGGAAAATGAAAAAACATGCTTGCACTCAATAAAATCAACCACATAAACTAAAAATTTCTAAGTATCTTGCATTAATTTTGACCAAAAATATTATGGGCTAAAAAATAAAGAGTATACTACTTATGCTCAATACTCAAGTAAAGAAGCCAATAATTAAGTAATAATGATAAAAACTCAAATTATTACACTCATACTTTCACTTTTTCTTCCCCTCTCCCTTGGTTGCCATCGCCTCCACATTCTCCACCCCTCCTTCTCCTCAACCTCTCCTCCTATTTCTTCACCACCCCCACCTCATCCTCCTCCCTTTTCCTTCCTTCCATTCATATTTGAAGTCACTGCGATACAATTATCGTCGGGGCTAGTCTTATTAATTGACTTGACATCTGAAGTTACTTTTCATAGTTTACTGAAATCATATCTTGATTAGCATATTATCCATCTCAGATTAAATGCCCTGAATTTTCTCGGCATTTTAATATCCCATGTTAGTTATAGACATGGATCGAATCTCGACAAAATATTAAATAATATATGAGATCTTTGTCTTGTTACTTTTATTTATTTTAAGAGAATTTTATTAATGGAAAAATACCCTTTTGTCACCGAAATATTCTATGAGAAAAAGGTTTTTATCACTGAAATTTGGCATCAAAAATTTTGGTGAAAATGTCTAAACAATTATTTAATTTAGTAGAAAATGGTAATAAATTGTCACTGAAATTTTTGGTAGCAAATTATTACCAAATTATCATTGAATTTCAGTGGAAAAATAATGATAAAAAGTAATCAAAATTTGTGACATAGTTCAATGGCTAATATTTGGTATCAAACATTTGGTGTCTTTTTGGTAGTAAATTAGTTTTGACAATAAAAATTTTTAGTGACAAATTTTTCAAAAAAATCAAAAAAATTAACGTGCCATGTGGTGCGCCAATGGTGGCGTGCCCTAGTAGGAGCCAGCAGGCCCACATTTGCCAGGCGTAGCATGTGGGCGGCTCAGCGCCCTCGTGGCACGGGGCAGCCGCGGTCGGCCAAGTGGCATGGCCTGCATGGACGGGCCGCACGACAGTAGCATTGGGTGGAGCGAGGGGGCAGCGTCATGGTGGGCCACACGAAACGCGATGGATCGGTCGCGCGATGGGGCTGGACCGCTG
Organism: Piper betle; assembly: GCA_033002965.1. Taxonomy (NCBI): domain Eukaryota; kingdom Viridiplantae; phylum Streptophyta; class Magnoliopsida; order Piperales; family Piperaceae; genus Piper; species Piper betle. Next base: position 77,673 of record JAURVB010014493.1, on the reverse strand, counting down.
TGGGGCACGCAACGGGTGGCGGTGAGAAGCGATGTGCGGTGGTGAAGAGTGTTGTGTGCACAGAGGTGCGAAGGGTTACACGACGAGGGAGCAGGTGGGGCGGCGAGGATGTAGGGTGAGTGAGGCAGCGAGGCGAGTGTGGGGCGGTGAGGACGTGGGGAACACGAGGCGGGCCGGCGGCCGTGGAGCGGAGTAGGCCAGCCACCGGTAACAACAACGGCGGCCAAGGCGGAGGGAGGCATGCATGGGTCCATGCAAGGCCGCAGTGGGCAGTGCGCATGGCCACAGAAAAGCCGAACAGCTGCGCCACCGAGGTGTCGCGCATGTGGTGTGTGCCCGCTTGTTCTTGGCAGCGTGTTTCCAAGAGCACTTGCCCGACACACGGCCCAAACGCACAAAAAGAGTATACAAGCCTTTTTTTATTTATTTTCAAAATTTGACACAAATAAGGTGGCTATTTTTGGTGTTGTTAATTTTGCCTCCCAGAAATAGTGTCTATTTCAGTAACTAATTTAATTGTCACACAAATATTTGATGGTTATTCAGTGACTAATTTGATAAAAAAGATGACACAATATTTTTGGTATAGTCAATTTTACCACCGAAAAAGAGAATCTATTTAATTACTAATTAAATTGTCACTGAAATGTTTGGTATCTATTTGGTGATTAATTCAAAAAAATGTGACACCATATCTTCGGTGGCCTAATTTTTGGTATCGTCAATTTTGCCATTGAAAAACAGTGTCTATTTAGTGCCTAAATAAATTGTCAGAGAAATATTCGGTGGGTATTAGGTGACTAATTTGAAAAAAGGGAACATATTTTTAGTGGCTAATTATTGGCATCATCAATTTTGTCATATTTGGTGACTAATTAAATTGTTTCGGTGGCTACTCTATGACTAATTTGAAAAAAATGACACCCTATTTTTAGTGGCTATCAATGACAAACTATTTTGACACTAAATATCGGTGACAATTTGGTGGCAAATTTGTCATCAAAATTTTCAATGACAAAATTTATGTAAGAAAAAGCCCGGTTTCCACTAGTGTCATATAGTGATGATAATGTATTTATTATGGAATGACGGTGTGATGTGATGTTTTGATTTCCTATTTTTCTTACATGCCATGCCATCTTTCTCCATCTATGATCGACTTATTGTACATATACATTATACATGATTTAAATAGTGAGATTGCATTTGCTAGGCCATGTAGCTTGTCTCACATATATGTTAGGATTCATCTCTTTTCAATCTGCTGCTTGGCTCTACATTCTTTTGTTTTTATATCGTAGGGTAAATTAGAGGCCTTTTATTGGATTTCACTACTTATGTGCCATCTAATCTCAAAAGAAAGTTTTGGTATACAGTAGAATATCTAAAACACTTAATCAAAGAATTAGTATCGAAAACAAGATCTTGTCCAATAAAGATACTAAACAAATATAAGTGATTATATACAAATAATCACAAGTGTTGATGAATAAGTTCAATTAAACAAGTTCTAACAATTTGTATATGAGCCGAAATCAATTAAAACACAAAAAAAGTAAGGACAAGAAATCAAACACAAAAATTTTTAAATACAAAACCAAATGTAGTACACACTCTTGAATCCAAAAGTTGAGAATTTGGAAAATGTAGCTTTAGTAAAGAATACCCAATCCGAAATCTCAATTCTCAATATTTCTTCCTTTTATTGTTATGATATACCAATGAAGCTCCAACCTTTTTCCATGGACCAACTCTCCTATTTATAACCAATAGTTCATAGCTTCCAACCACTTGAGCATTAATGTGGAGAAGGCTCCTCCAAACTTCATCACTAATTTCCCTCTCATGTTTGAAACCAAAATCAAATAAGTCTTTAAAGATTTAGGCTCCACTTGTTTATCTGGTCTTCTATTCTATCTTCAAGAAGTCTGCAAGTCTTCAATACATATCTATGTCCAAGACATATTCACTGAGATCAACTCCATGTTCACAACATGTTCATATGTCCAAATACAATCTGAAATGTCACCACATTTCATATTTAACAAATCACAATTGAAAGTATAATAAACTTATTCTAGTTTAACTAAACATTATCATAGAGCAATTTAGCATGCAATCCACATGATTAATATTTCATCATCAAAATTCAAATGTCAACAAGCCAAAGACTTAAAAATCTTCCCCTTTTTGATGATGATAACATATGTAGTTTCTTGTAATATAGTTTATTGGCCAATCAACATGAAATATTTATTGAACACTATAATTCTTTCTGAAGTAAGTTGGCCACCGATCAAGATTAGCTATCTGAGCTCTCTCCTTTGATTGATATATAGATGTCTTCTTTTAATCACATAGCACAATCTTCCCCTTGGATAAGGTATAGACTCCCTTTTTGTCATATCAAAAAGGTAACTTTGGCACGTATAAAATAATATTAGTCCATGTGTAAACTTTAGAGTATCATGACCTCTAAAGACTTGTCATCCATGATCTTAAATTGTAACTTTTATATGAGAGTATTTTGGAGAATCAAATAGAAACCAATCCGAAAACAAAACTCGACCAATCAAAGTTTAAATCATGGTTAATCCGAAAGGATAAAACAACTGAAAGTGAAATCACAGTTAATCCAAAAAGAAAAAACAACCAAATTTGAAAATACAACCAAAATACGAAATATGGTTAAATCAAAGTTTAAATCCTTTTTTTAAAAAAAAATTCAATCAAGAAAATATCAGTTAATCATTTCGATTCCTAATTTTATTTATTCCCTAAAATCATGGGGATAAATTTACCTATAGGATATGTATGTACTGGCAAGAACATATCCTTTAGGTACCTATTTCATCATGACATAACCAACCAATAGCTCTCTTTTGTGTCTAGTCGTCACATGTTTCATTCTCAACACAATAGTTGAAAGTAGGTCCTTTTGATATGTGATTGTGAAAGGTTTGAACTTTGGCTTTGCCTTTTGCTTCATAATAACCGAAAGTTGTATGATGCCTCTTCTTTATTGCTTTTGGTTTTTCTTCCTTTCCTACACAATCATGTAAAGAAAATATTCTAAAAAAATATGACAATTGTTAATTTTACCTTTATATCTTTCTTTACTAAGTCCGATTTTGCAAAGTGGACTCTTTTGTTTTAACATCCTTGAAAGCTTTTGTTTTAACAATCATTTTTTACTATTTGTTGTTCAAGCTCCTTATTGATTGATATCACATCCTTATACTCTTGTTCAAGCCTTGCCACCTTGTTCACTAATTCCTCATTTTCCAAACACAAGGTCTTAACAAATTCCTCCAAGTCTATGTTGACCTTATTGACATTGATGAATTTATGATACATGTCTTCAAATATTACTTGAATTTCTTCATCTTAATCATGAGACATAAGACTAAAAACTGTATTAGTCTTATCATCAATAATATTACAAATTGAAGATTCACATCTATCTATTTTATTTGCATCACACAATTGACTTATGTTTAAGAGTTATCCTTATGACTTTTCATAAGAGAAACATTCTCAGTAGATGAAGACTTACCAACAATTCCTTTTCCAATTATTTTCCTTTTATCATTTTCACCGAAAGTAACACTTCTCCATTAGGAGATTCAAGACAATTAAATATATATGGATCACTGGTCATATGTCAGAACAATCATCATCTAAATACCACATGACATGATTCTCAGACATGATGCTAAATGTCATTAAACATGAGCCCTTAGGTATCCACATCACTATAATGTTTTATGCCAAATCTCAATTTACACAAATAAGATAAATGATCATTTTTAACACAAGTAAAACATAGAGGAGAAGGTTTAGAATTTAGTCGATTTGGAGATTCAATTCTCATTGAGAGATACAAAACCTTTTTTAGCCGAGCCGAGAATGATGGTTTGATATACTTGTCAAAAACATATTTTCCACCAATTGCAATCTAATTGGATGGTTTCTCTGTAGCATATGCAAGTCTTTAGTCCTTTGAGGTACACCCATCATCTTTTAAAAAAATTACCTTACCAACCAAAACATGTAGTTGATTGCTTTCTATATTTCAAGACACGCAGTTGTGTAAACCGAAGCTCTGATACCAAATGAAAAGAAAGCTTTGGTATGCAGTGGAATATTTACAACACTTGATAAAAAAGTTAGTACCGAAAACAATATCTTGTCCTATGGAGATATTAAACAAATATAAGTGAGTGTATAAATAATGACAACAAGTGTTGAATAAGTACAATCAAACAAGTTCCAACAATTTATATATGAGCCGAAATTAATTAAAACATAAAAAGAATAAGGACAAAAAATCAAACACAAAGATTTTTAAATGCAATGACCAATTGTAGCACACTTTCTTGAATTTGAAGTTGAGAACTTAACAAATATAGCTTTAGCAAAGCATACCCAATCTGGAATCCTAATATTCAATTTTTCTTCTTTTTATTCTTATGATTAGACCATTGAAGTTCCAACCTTTTTCCAAAGACCAAACTTCCTATTTATAGCCAAATAGTCCATAACTTGACCATAGGTTTCAACCATAATGCGGAAATGGCTCCTCCAAACTCCAACACTAATTTGTCTCTCAAATTTGAAACTAAAATCAAATAAGTCTTCAAAGTTTTAGTGTAATGACCCGGCCCAAAGTGCAACCTAATGGCCTAAGTTATCTCTTCAAAAGTGGTTAACAAAGTTAAAAATCTATAGTTTATTCTCACTTATAAACATAATCTTACCCTAGTAGGTATTAAATCTGAAACTAAGTTGAGGGATCTCATATTTAGGCTCCACTTGATTATTCAATCTTCAAGAAGTCTTAAAGTCTTCAATACATGTCCATGTCCAAGACTTCTTGACCAAGATCAACTCAATGTTCACAACATGTTTATATGTCCAAATACAATCCGAAACATCACCACATTCTAAATATAATAAATCACAATTGAACTTATAATAAACTTGCTCTAGTTCAACCAAACCTCATCATAGAGCAATTTAGCATGCAATCCACATGATTAATGTTTCATCATCAAAATCCAAATGTTAACGAGTCGAAGACTTAACATAATCAATTTTCACAATTAATGAAACTTCAAGGTTGAGATCCTTTGATGTGAATTTTAAAAATATTAGATCCAGTTCAAAAGTATTATTAGAACTATTTATTAGACCCTTCCTAATCCTTATGCTTATTATACAATTTTTTATTTTCTATGCATGCGTGATGGATGGGTGCTAATGCCCATCTAGGGGCCTGATTGGTACCCTCATGTAGTGCTCGATTTGACTGTAAATATTTATGATGATACTAAGATATATTACTTACTGTTAGGCCCTTTGGGCCCTCAAAAAGGACTTGCAATAGGTGTCACATGCCTCTCTTAATCCAAAAATTAACTTAAGGAATAAGGCTTTCCCATTAGCCTATGTACAACTCACCAACATCATCCACGACCGATGTGGGATAAACCCAATAGCTCCCTTTCACACATTGGGTATCCCTGAAATCATCATCATCTGACAACTCAGACGACACCCACCTAGCAAACTCCCCTCAAATCATCAGGTGGAACCCATGAATAAGACGTCCACAATCGGGCAAAACCCAGCTCTGATACCACTTCTTGGGCCTTTTGGGCCTCTAACCAAGCTCTGATACTACTGTTTGGCGCTTTGGGTCCCCAAAAAGGATTTGCAATAGGTGTTACGAGCCTCTCTTAATCCAAAAGTTAACTTAAGGAATAAGACTTTCCCATTAGCCTATATACAACTCACCAATATCATCTACAACCGATGTGAGATATACCCAACACTTACTAGTAGTATGTATTCAACATGTGCATGCTCTCCGTTGAGTGTATCTGGACCATACAAATGCTACAGTCATGATCAGATAGGCCCTATTGGCCACAAGCATGTTGCCATCAACTAGATTCCTGCTCATGCATATGATTTAGGCCCTATATGGCTCTAGTAATGGCATGTTATCATTGAGTATTGGCAGGTTTATTTAAGTCATTATGATTTGGCCCTATTGCCTATTATTTAGTATAATAATGTGGGAGTTGGAGATTTTCTTATTCATGTTGAAGTTTTTCATGGATGATGAGTCATCCATTTGCTAGTTTGGAATATTTTCCTTTAGTTATTTCCGGACTGGTAATCTATGATTATTGACATATGTTTTGTTTTATAATTATAGCATTGTAGGTTTTGTTTTGTCAGGGGGACTCAAGAATCAAGAATGACTCACGGAGATGCTGACTTGTCCTGTTGGTGTTGTGTGTGTTTGGTTAGATGATGGGGCTAGTGGGTCTTGTGATGTTAATACTATGTGGGGTTATTGAGCCAATATGATTAAGCATGCATGAGAGCCTTCAGACCTTTTAACTGAACTACAGAGGTTCCTTATGTGTGAATGTATAAAATTAATTATCTCCAACTTGTGTTTGAGCTCTTTGGTAGGTGGTACACTCTGGGATACATAGGTATAACCATTTTGTGTAGGAATTCTCTAAGCCCAAGAGTCTTAAAATTGAAGGTTAAAATAGCCAAGGTACACTAAACTATGTTACTTGTGCAAGTACCCAAAGTGAAGAAGAAACATAGATTGGAGAAGCTTCTGTATTATTTTGTTTTGCCGCAAAAGGGCCCATGTGAAGACAAGGGAACCTCTCGCCTGAAGAATGTTAAAATGTATTGTTAGTGTGTTGTAAACATGATGTTAATCTGTTGTGGATGTGTAAAAAGCAATGTGATGCATCACTGTAATGAAATGGAAACTAAGAAATGTTTTGGGTTTATTTTTGTTAAATATAACATATTTACAAGTTGTGAAAATTTTCTCGCGCCCTACTTATAGGGGAGACTCTATTGGATTTTGCATGATTTGAAATATCTTTTGTAACTTAGATTTATTTAAGATGTCCTATTTGCATAAGCCAACCATAAGAGTCTGGACATGCATGTTGTGTTCATGTGTTTTGTGTGCGCATTAGAATCCATCGGGCCTTCTGTCTTTTGAACACAAAGAGTGGTTAGGTTTGATCGTGTGGCCGACATTTTATTTTAAATGAGCAAGAACAACGGTCTAAGGTTTAATACTTTAATTTGACTGACAAAATCAAAGTGTTATACAAAATGGTATGCGACACAACTCTAAATGCGACCACACACAATATGGCTCCAAACTACTCTACACAATTGGACAACATGAGCCACCAGTTTGGCAATTAGGATCGACTAGATAACTCAATAGCTGACAAGACTAATGCCCAAGCCCATAACAACATACAAGGATCCACCTAGTACTGGACCAATTAAATCGAAACGACCACATGCTACTCAGATTGAGCTGGCAACAAATGGAACGTAGAACATTAGACTGGCAGACTAGGTTTTACAGTAGGAAATGTCAAACCCTATTTTAGATGTGGTAGAGCGCTAGTCTACTTGCATTGGAATGGGAAATCCCACACAAATAAGTTGTGGACAAGTTGAGGAACGTGTGGCTTCCTCTAAGGTGCACCTGCACAGGTAGCTCAACTTCAAATTCTCGTAACTTTGGCTACCGATATCTAAATGACAGGATTTTTAATTTGTCCAAAAGCTCTCGGTGTCCTCTACAAGTTGACAACATTTTAGCTTCAAAATCTATGTATTCTTAAAGTTATTTATTTTCAAATCAAGAGATATTGAAACATCACTAGTAGAAAAATGGTTTTCACCAACCGCTCACATGGTTGCTAAAAGTTAGATATTCGGTCGCAAATGAAATTTGCCATCGGGTTTGCATTCTGCTAGTTCCAGTTCCAGCAAAGATGGAAACTAATTATTTTTGCGACCGCATTGTCTCTGGCTGTAATTTTTGCAACTGGAAATTCGGTCGCAATTCGGTTTGAAATTTTAGCAAGTAAAATTGTTTCCACCATCATTTTTCAACCACAGATCGATTGCAAATGCACATGCAACCCAGTCGCAAATCTGTTGCAAATTTCTTTAGAAACAAAAATATTCATTTTTATATTGTTTGGAAGGCACATGTTATGTACAATAAAATATCTTAAAACATAATAATCATTGCCAAACATTTCTAAAATATCATATTATCATTAGAGACAATGTGAAAATATAAAACGTATGATTAGAAGCTAACACATGATAAATACAGCAAGTTAATATATATATATATATATATACACGGGCGCGCTGCAATGCACTGCCTATTTTAGGCAACGCATGCAACGCTGCCCTTGTGGGCCACTGGATCTGATTCGGCTTGCCCATAGCAGCCCATCCCCAACCCATCCCCCTCCCCACCCTCCCTCCCACCTCCCACCTCCCGCCCTACCGCCCCGCCCTACGCCCCTGCCCTCCCACCCCCTACCCTCCTGTGTCGGCCATAAAAGCCTGCAGCCCCTTCGCCACCGGACCACACCTCCTCCACCCGACCGCTGCAACCCCCCCCCCCCCGCGGCCCCCTGCTCATCCCACTGGGCCCCCCGCCACCGCGGACCCCTCCCCTTCCCGCCCCCAGCCCGCCGCCTCACAGCTCACCTCCTGGCCCTCTGCTGCCACCCCCTATCACTACCCCCTCCCCCCGGCCGGCCCTCCCCTCCTACTGTGGCCCGCTCCCCCCTCCCTCTTTGAAGCAGGTGGGGCTGAAAATATTGATTGTACAGAGAAAGATATTAGAAATTCCTAGACAAAAAATAAAGAAGAGATAAAAGAAATAGATGTCCAATTATTGTTGGAATATTTATAGGAAATGAAAGAGATGAATGACTCCATTTTTTATTCCTATGAAGTAGATGGTGAGGGTAGATTGAAGCATTGTTTTTGGGCGGATGGAATTTCAAGAAAAATTATCAACTTTTCTCAGATGTGATGATTTTTTATACAACATATGATACAAATAAATATGCACTTATTTTTGCACCATTCACCACAGTAAACCATCACAGACAAACAATTACATTTGGATGTGTTTTTGTGTAATGAGAAGACTGAGTCGTTTGTGTTGATGTTTGAAACATTTTTGAAATGCATTGATGGAAGGCATCCAGGGGTAATTGTTACTGATCAAGATCCTGCAATGGATAAAGCAATTAAATTAACATTTCCTTCAACATATCATCGTCTTTGCATTTGACATATCCTTAAGAAGGAGAGTGAAAATTTTGATGCAATTGCTCACAGAAGGGAGTTTTATGAGCCATTCCATAGTTTAATTTATGGTGCTGAAAACAAAGAAGAATTTGAATCACAATGGAGTGAAATAATGAAAGACAATTGTGTGGAGGAAAATGAGTGGATAAAATCCATATATGCAATTCGTCATGCGTGAGTGCCTGCGTATAGTAAAGGTATATTTTTGGCTGGTATAAGAAATTCGCAAAGAAGTGAATCTCAAAACTCATTTTACTCAAGGTATGTGAACAAAAAAAGGCCTTATTGAGTTTATACATAGATTTGAGAGAGCTATCAAAAGACAGAGATTGAACGAGGCAAAAGAATCTTATGAAAACTCATATAAAAGCCCCAAATTGGTCACTCCATTCAAGATGGAATCTAAGATGGCAAAGGTTTATACTTGAAAAATGTTTTATAAGTTTCAAGAACAATTATAATACAGTTTGGTTTGTTGCTCATCTCGTAAGAAATTAGATGAGGGGGATGTTCAACAGTATGATGTAACATGTTGTAGAAGTAATAAAGAGTTGGTTGCACGTGTTACTTACAACGGAGTTGACAGTAGATACAAATGTAGTTGTCAATTTTTGGAAAGTGAAGGCATTATATGTAGGCATTTGTTGTATGTACTGAGATTGAATGAGGGGGATATTTTTCCTCAACTCTATATCATGAAGAGATGGACACTTGAAATAGCAAAGGAAGTTGTTTTTGATGGTGACGGAGTGGAACTTCGTGGTGATTGCAACAAAACTTTATTCTTTAATTGAGGATAATTGCACTGTATATTTAATTAATGGGCCAAAAACGCATATTCATCATCTGAGAAATTTGACCTCGCCAAGCACAAACTTTTAGAGATAGAAAATTGGTAGAAGATGTGGTAGATGATCCACATCATAGAATACAAGTCCAGCATGAAATAGCAAGTACATCATGGAATACAAGTACATCCACCGGCATAATCAAAGACAAAAGGAAGTGGTAAAAGATGGAAGAGTGGTAAAGAACTTGCAATGGACCATATGGTAAAAGATAGGTTATGCCATGGTTGCAATAAACGAGGAGTTGGGCATGATAAGCTCACTTGCCCTGCAATTGTACCACATCGGTAATGTTGCCTACCACAACCCTTGTTTTTATCTTTGTTATATATAATTTATGTGATTATTTGCCATATTTTGTTTTTAAATATGTAGGCAAAAAAATGTTCCATCTGAAAGTGGATTCGTGGTGTCTATTCAGGGGCGTCGGTGCGGTGATGGTGAATCTCAAAGCAGTGATGCAGAACGACTATGATAGCTCTGAATCTGGAAGGACTATATAATGTTAGTGATTTGTAACTTGTTTCCATGAATTGTTATTGACTTAAATCAAACTTGACAAATTTGTAACTTGTAAGTTTGTACTTTTATTCTTCATGTGGAAGAAAGTTAAATATGTTGACAATGATGGCTCTAATGTGTTTTGATTCTGATGTGTTGCCGACTTCATCAACATAATTTAAATGTTATCAGGATATATAAGAGTGCCATTTTTTTAATTTATAGTTGATCGCAAAATTAATTTTTCAACCGTTTACTGAGTTAGGACACATTATTTCAGAATATTGACTCGAGTCGGGACCGAGTCAATTTTTATTGACTTGACACGAGTCGATCCCGAGTCAATTTTTTATTGACCTGACTCAAGTCGATACCGAGTCAATTTTTTATTGACTTGACTCGAGTTGATACGGAGTCAATTTTTTATTGAACTTTATTCGAATCGTTACCGAGTCAATTTTTTATTTACTTGACTCGAGTCGATATCGAGTCAATTTTTTATTTACTTGCCTCGAGTCGATACTGAGTCAATTTTTTATTTACTTGACTCGAGTAGATACCGAGTCAATTTTTTATTGACTTGACTCGAGTCGAGACCGAGTCAATTTTTTATTTACTTGACTCGAGTTGAGACCGAGTCTAGTATTTTTTTACTCGAGTCGAGCCCAGCCGCGACAGCGAATGTGGTGGTGGTGGCATGGGGCGGCGGTTGGGGTGGGGCCTGCGGCGGTGAAGGGAGGGGGGGTTGGCTGGGGTGGGGCTGGAGGTGGCGGGGGTGGTGGCAGGGGCTGGTGTCGGGGGTCGTTGCCGCGGGTGGTGGCGGGGGGCCGCGGCCCACAGGGCGGCGGCTTGGGGCGGTCGTCGTCGTCATAGGAAGCGGCAGGGCGTGGGGCTTGGGGCAGTTGTTGTCATGGCAAGGGATGCCGGTGGGCAGGTCGCAGCAGGGGAGGCAGGCGGTCGGGTGGGCCGCGCCAGTGAGGGGCTCCGGGGGGTCCAACGACCCATAATGCCTGGTCGCGGCCTGCCCGCCCGCCCATCCCCTCCCCCCACCGGCGACCCCCTCACCCGCCACGACGACCTCCCTCCGCAGCAGTCCCCCCTCGCCCGCCCCAAGCAGCCGCGGACTCCCATCCTGCCGCTCCCCACCCACCCAGCCAGCGCCCTCCCCCGCCCCCGCCTTTAGCCACAGCCCCCTCACCCCCGCTGCCCCCTTCCAACCCCCCCGCCACCGCCGTAGCGCCCCCGCCAGCATTCCCCCTCCCGCAGCCACGCCTGCCAGCCGCTGTCCCCCCTGCCCCCACTGCAGGCGGGCGGGTCTGGGGGTATGGGATGGCAGTGAAATCTAAGCTGCTGGATTTCAATCCAGCGGCTAAGATTTGCAACGTATGGTGCACTGCCAAAAGAGGGTAGCGCACCATAGCTTATAGATATATATGTATATATATATATATATATATATATATATATATATATATGTGTGATATGGTTCACTGCAAGCTTTTGAAGTGCACCATACGCTGTTGAATGAGAGCCGCTGGATCATAATTCAGTGGCTCTCGTTCATTCTCCCACTCCCCTCACGATTTGTCGACCCGCTTGCCGAACTGCCCCTCCTGCCTGCGACTGTGCCACCACCTGCCGCCACGGCCTCCCCCCAGCCGGCGCCCCTGCCCACCACCCCCCTCCCAAAACTTTTTTTACGTCAGTTTGGATAGGGAGAAAATAAGAGAAAATTTGTATAGCATCATTATTACTTTCTTGCATTTCTTTGTATTTTTGTGGGAAAATAGTTGCAAAAAGTTTTCTGACTGTGATGGGAAATATATTTCTCTTCTTAATATTATTTTTCAAACCAAACTGTAAAAATGTAAGAAAAGAATGTTTCTCTTGCACTTTCTTTCTCTTTCTATCAATCTTAAGAAACCCTTGTTGGGGGAAAACTTCTTCCATTGACTTTTATTACATGGCCTTTTGAATCAAATTTTATTGATGACTTTTCACTGACAAATATTGTAATTGACTCATTTAACTCCCCAAATCAAGTAATAAAAATTATGAAAATATATTATATTTCATTTAATTTAGCTAAATTAATATTTTAAAGTAATACAAATCATAACACTTATGAATTCCAAATGCCAAAAATGATTAATAAATACTAATTTTATTTAACTTTATAATTCGTACATTGATGAAATAACATAAATGTAATTGTCTCATTCAACTCCTCAAGTCAAGTAATAAAAATTATGAAAATATATTGTATTTCATATATTTTAACTAAATTAATATTTTAACATTTCTCAATTCCAATGTCAAAAAATGTGATAGATACTACTTTATTTGACTTTTTAATTTGTACATTGATAAAATAATATAAATGTAATGATTCGGTCTAAGTGCAAACTTATGAGCTTAATAATTTTTTTACAATGGATATATAATCAAAATTAGATATTTATATATCATTTATAATAACATATTGGATATTATCTCAGTAAGTATCAGATGTGAAACTAGTTTGAAAGGTTTTACACTCCACCCAATTATAAAATTTCGTTATTAAATTCTTTTCTATGGTCTGTAGGCCTAACGCCTTAGCCTATATTCAATCCACTCACCATCTAATAGAGACTAAAACTAGCTCAATACCATCTTTAACAATCGGGCCCAAGTAGAAATTCACAATTGTAGTTATTTCTTCAAAACTATAGACCAATCACATCAATATATTGAGTTTTACCGTAATAAATATTCGAGATAGAACTAATGGCCAGTCCTACAACAAATCCATTGTATTATTTAATTGATAGGTGTAAATCACCAAAATTAGTAGTGTTTAAGAAAATAACTATAATAATTAAATTAATCTCCTCTAATTTAAGGGATTTGATACCAACCAAGCAAATGCTATAGCTGGTTTGTTGTAGCATTTGCTACTGAAAATTGCTCTCTGGCCCTAATTAATTTGAGGTATCTTACAATAAATGTCTCTAAGTCGACTTCTAATTATATTATTTTGAACTAGACACTTATGTAAACTAGTAACTTAAAGGTGATCTCATTTATTAGATAGAAAGTCAACGGTCAAATATGAAAGATTGTGCTCCACATTTTCTATTAACCACGGGTAACAACCACAGTATTTTAATATAACTCACCTTATCCCGACTTCAAATCTTGTTCCACACTTCTACTAAAGTTGATTCAAATGAAGATTAATTAGAAGTAATGATGAGATAGGTGTTATGATTCAACAGATTTTATAATTTTCTTTACAAAGTTAAGACCGGCGGCTCTCAACTCCAGCAGGGGGACCACCGTGTAAGATTTACATTAATTCCTCTTTCTATGTGGCCTTTTCTTTTGGACAAATTTATAATTTAAAAATAATATTTAAGGCTTTAGTGATGAAAAATTGTCATTGATATGAATTAGGAATTTTTTTCAAAGTTTTTTCTATAGTTGAACAATTCAGAATTGAGAATTGATTTGTCGTGCTGTGGAATGAAGCTGATTTAAAGTCGACTCCCAGTTGACTCACAATTATATTTTATAATTTTTTTCATTTAAGTAAATAAAGTGTTATATAAAATTAGCATATATAAATTTCTCTTTTGACGCTCAAAATTGATAAATATATAATTTTTATATTATTTCAAAATATTGATTTAAATAAATAAAAAATTAAAATATTTTGATAAATTTTATTACTTTATTTGGGGAGTCATTCGTATAATCTATCACTAAAAGTCATTCATAAAATTTAACTCACTAGCCATGGAGTGAAATCTTTAGAATAAAAAAGTTTTAAAACTATGGTTTCTTCGAGATCAACTTAAATGGAGCTTGAGCAAGAATTTTTTCATTGATGTGCTATGCTTTTAATTATTTGGGAACAAGTGAATGACAAAAAAGAGGCTACATAATTTGATATTCTAAAATATAGAAACATAGCTCATAGCAGCAGCAGAATTGGATCTTGAAACTCAATAATCACCTCACATATCAGAGTTTAATCACAATAGTGGAAATAACCCTCAATTCACAACTTAAATCCCCCAACTTTTTTTCACCTTAGTTGACTCAAGCTTGAAAATACGTGATAATGCATGATATAGTAGTTAAAAGTATTTGAAAAAGTTACACTCAAGTTAGTTATCCAAGGAATCTCATTCGATGTCCTTAAATAGATATCACAAGAATTATAAATAATTTTGTAACTCATACTTATTTCATTTAATAAGTTACAGTTTATAACTAAGTTACTTATCTTAGTTAATAAGATAAGTTAGGATTCATTATTTGGGTAGGGCTCACCCCTTAGGAGTGTATCACTAATTAAACTTTCAAAGGAGGGAAAAAGATGTGTTATGTTGATCTTAAATGTCTGTTATTCATAAAGTGGAGTTAACTCGAAAAATTTTTGAAGTGAAAAAAAATTAAAATTATACACCAACCTAATCGAGTCTTAAGTTCCTGAGATTTTAAATAGGCAACATAATTACCAATCAATGAAATTAAACTATCCAGCCGCCAGCCATGCATGAGCTCATCAAGCATGGTCGAATTATTATTATTTCTTTTCAATATGTATCCCTCGGTTGATTTTTTTTTAAAAGTAACATGGTCGAATTATTTTTGTGAGGCTCGGGTTATGCCGACCTCATCCTCGTAATTAATGGGCTAAAGAATTTACCCACAAGTATATTCTAAATATTTGACTTTTTTAACATATAATAATAATATAATATATATGTGACGACGTCGAGAAAGATGTGTGACAATTGGTTTGGAGAGCTCCAAGTATTATCACAAAGTAAACTAAGAAGATATATAGTATAGAAGTTTTGTCTCGCGTACTTTGCAGCCAAACGTGGATGAAATTTCGGTAGAAAATTCTGATTAGAACAAACAAAGGATGCACTAGCCAAGACTCCAAACGACAAATAAAAAAGCAAAAAATGGCGATAGTCAAAACCTACCCTTCAACATTAACGTTCCAGACTAATTTACAAACTCATATGATCAGTACCTACAGAATTTTTATTAAATTCTATCCTCGTTTATTACAAAAAAGCATAAAGAAAGTGGTGGTCATTTATTCGTTTCCCATATATTAAGTATTTAACAAGTAAACAACTAATATATATATATGTATATATATATATATATACTCTTATTAATAAAAAAATTAAATACTAAATTAAAGTTAAAAGTAAGAGAATCGATCAATTAAAATATAAAGAAAATTTTTAAAAAATATTTCGTATAGAGGGTTACAAGTTTGAACCTCCCTAACTAAAAATACCTTTTATAGTAGAAGGCTACGAATTTCGCTAATTTTAATTTCTTTTAAGAAAAATAAAAATGCCTTTTATGATAAAAAGTCATTGGTTCGAACCTGTGTAACCTCAACTTCTAACTTCTTATTTATAAAAATTTGTCTAATTGTCTTTAAAAGAATATAATAAAAAAATTAATTAAGTATAATTCATTTTTTCATTCAAATATGACATATTTTTTAAATCAATCACAATCTGTATCTAAAATATTTAATTATTATAGTATATCTCATTATTCAATTAAAATTTATGTATAAAATTAAAATTTATCTTGTATACGTCACGCATTGCATGACATCGTGCATAATATTAATAAAAAGGACACTGAATACTGGCCCAATATTAACAATACGAGAATCAACCAACCAAAATATTAAAAAATCTAAAAAATACAATAAAAATACCTCATGCAAAGGGTTTATGGGTTTGAATTTCAGTATCTTCAATTTTTTTAAATAAACATAATGATAAAAATATTTTTCACGATAAAAGGTCATAGGTGCAACCCTAGCTAACTTAAAATTCTAACTTCCTACTAGTAAAATCTTGTTTAATTATCTTGAAAAAAATATAATAAAAAATCAAATAATTATAGTTCATCTTTTCGTTCAAATAAGAAATATTTTCAAAGTTAATCACAGTTTATATCTAAGATATGAAATTATTATAGCTTATCTAATTAATCAATAAGTATTTTTTATTAAATTTAAAATTATTCTGACATAAGTCGTGCAAAATTTTGCCTAGTTGGTATCATGTGTCAATTGATTAGGATAATGTAGTTGACAAACATGAAATATCCTCATGACCCAACCCGAGTTAGCGTGAGGGTTTTTGGCCGGGTCAGATTTATCCCATTGAACTTGACACTGGCTCAATTTAGCTCGACTTTTCATATGGTGAGAACATTTAGCAGTTATATATAAGGGCAAAAATTATTGATAAGTACTCCAAGTGATAGAAGTGAAATATGACAAACTGATCAAAGTGCGAGGTAATTCAAAATTACTCCCCACATTTTATTTCTATGTGCATTAGGCAAGAAGTCAGGCGCCATGCATGATCTATGTTAAATAGAAGTGCAATATGGCAATTGATCAAATTGCAAGGTTTAAAACCACACAATATTTATTTCTAAGTGTATAGGTAAGATGTTGCTCTATGCAAGGTCTACATTAGATAGATTAAATTGAATGAGGAGATAGACAAACCATAATTAACGATTTGGTTACTTTTTATGAAGTTTTTTATATTTTGATCGGTTAAACTTCCTACCTTTCATTAGAACGTGACTTTTGACTCATATTTTATTAACGAAAATAGATTCATGTGGAATGAACCGAGCCTAATTGATCTCAGCTCAAACTGACCAAAAACTTGGCATGGCTGATTGCCACCTCGCCCCACACTTAATGTTTTGTTGACAAATTCAATGCGAATACTGTTCAGTTCCAATATGCAAGGTGGAGGGAGAAAACACATGAGATCAAAATGGTTTTGTTAGAAACGTGAGCAAAGAATGTGGAAAGTTGTGTACACACTTTGGAAATACAAGTAAGGTGATTGAAATGAGGAAAAAGAATGGCAAGTACTGTCTGCTAATTGAAGCTTGTATGTTCAAAGAAAAAAACAGATTTTTGCTATATCAAAAATGTAGTTCTTGTTTGACTCTGAAATTTTCCAGATCTCCAGGGCATCAAATCAATAGTATTATCTAAAAAATAAAAAGAAAATGTTCCCTAGTTCATTGACCTTTTTTTTCTTGTCTCAGATAAATTAAGAAGTTTATGAACGGACTTAAGAATATAAACTTGATATTAAAAATAACTGGCATCATCTAGTGAGCTAATTTAAACATTAGAAATTGATTGCTAGTGACAATCAATAATATGGCTCTCAACGTTTACCTACCATACGCTTTATAAATAGTTCTGATGCGGATGTATGCTAAGGAGCGAATCAGAAACATGAAGCTAAATACACATGTGATCTTGGTCTTATAATTAATATCTTAATTAATACTGGTCAGACTAGAAGAAATTTTTTCACATGCATTTCTTAAATTGTCAAACTAGAAGAGTGCTACATAAAACACATATTTCAGCACTGGTCAGACAAGAAGAAAACTAGCCTTCAAACCAACCAATCAATTTAAATGAAAATTTAAAAAGACGGTAACACTATATAGCAGGGTAGCAACAGCAGAAATTTAGGCCATTAATAGCTGATTAATCAGCTTGAAAATTTTAACGATTGGGTATGTAATTTTGGTTATCCTTCATGCTTGTTTATTCTAGAAATCGAATTACTCAAATATGAACTTATGAGACAAGTGATTAAACTATCTAAACTTACAAGAATAATTTAGCTTTGAGGTAATTTTGAGTTGATTAATTACTAGGCATGTATTTCGTGATAGAACAATGATTATTTCACAGTGTATATTAATCTTGGCAATTATGCCAAATCAACTTACAATTAGTGTGCATTCATTTAGTGCAATAGCCTAAAGGTGATCTGATTACATCATTCTTGGTGTGTATGATTGTCTATGTCATCGCCTTCGAAGAAATTAAGCTCGTTTCAATCGGCCAATCTCTGACTGGTCACCAAATGATCGATACATGAATCACTCCTCATGTATGTATAGATGTGAAGCGCTTTCTGATCAATGTGTTCCTTGAGAGAAATTAGATCAGAGTCAGAAAAGAGAGAGAGAGAGAGAGAGAGAGAGAGAGAGAGAGAGAGAGAGAGGTTGGGAGGAAAAATAGAGACTTCAAGTTCTTTTATCAAGCTTTCAAGGATGGACTTTGCTCGAGTTGTTTCACGCCCTCATTTCATCTTCTCTCCGGGATCTTCACAAACAAGGATGAAATTTCATACCAGGTATTAAAAGCTGGGTTGCTTTTGGGTATATATCTTACTCTTCTTGTAAGTTGACACCATTAATCTGTAAGTGATTACTTCAGCTGCTTGTCAATTGATTCTGAAAATGGGATTTCAATCCCCTGTAAAAGAGGTACTGCTGCGAATGCAAAGAGGATTGGCATGTGCCATCGATCAAGTCTATAGAATGAAAACCAGTATTTAATTAACATATCTAATGCTATTATATATGTGTGTGTGTGCGCGCGCACGCGCGTGCATTCCGGTGCGAGGATTGCCTCCCCTACAAATCGCATCTTCGATTCGAGTTTGAAGGTTTGGTGGGACCAAAGGCACCATTGTCATTCAAAAAACTTTGCAAGCTAAATAAAATAAAATATCATGAGTGATGAATAAACACCTAAGATTTTTACGTGGTTCCTTGAGATTCAACTTTAATCCCTAAGTTAGTCCATGATGAGATTGGTATTCACAATCCACTATTTCTTCTTCAATTTTTCAATTTGCACAAAATAGTGAATTTTATCACGTTTAAATAAATTTACCTTTGATAGATTCGACTCCAATACCCAGGTTCATCCCTTTCTTGTATTCAAATCCTCAAAATAACCCCACAACTACGTCCAGAGCGTCCAAAAATAGTAGAGGTAGCAAATTTCGACTCAATCTAAAGTCGGGAAAGGCTTCAAATTATTTCTGGAATGATAATTGACGGGATCAACTCGCTTCGGGTTGGTTCAAAATAAATAAAGGCCGGGCTGGATAGCGTCCAATGACACTGATCTTAGTCGGGACTTTGTCTGCTTTCCGGTTATAGATGAAGCTTGATGCAGTGCGTCTCGATTTGGGTTTGTATCCAGCGATTAGAATGACCAATTGGTGGCGGCGGCTTGTCTTGTGGTGGCGATGATTGGCCAAATGGACTCCTTTAAGTTGGTCACTTGCTGCTGTTGTGGTGCTCTTATGGGCTTATTTTGGGCTGCTTTCTGGCAACGGTGCTGATAAACTCCAACGAAACTCCACCTAGATCTGAATATTGCTTCACTGGATTCACTTTGGATACCAAGGTAGGGTTGGGAACCGCCAGTGTTGGTCGGAAAACAACCGCAAAATCAACTCTTCACGCCTGTTTTCGACCCCTTTTTTCTCGTTCCCAGGTCAACCACTTCCTGATTTTTTCCGGCGACAGCTACGTCAAACTCTAGCTGAACTCCACCTAGATGTAAAGATTTTGCTTCACTTACTTCACTTTGGACACCAAGGTGGGGTTGGGAACTGCTAAAGTTGGTTGGAAAACAGTCGCAAAATCAACTCTCCGTGGCAATTTTCTGCTTCAAACTCCTCTGTTTTCTCCTGCCAAAGAGATAAGACTCACCTTTTGGGTAGATTGTTGTGGCTAAGCGGTGATGAACTAGCGGTGATGGTGATCAACAAGTGGAACATGTGGGTGGATGACAAGCTCTGTAACTCCTGAAAAGCTCTCCAGGAGGTAGATGACGAGTAGGGAAGGTGGTCCTTCTTCCTTGATAGGTGGCAACAATGGATTGGGGGGTCGCCAAAGATAGATCTTTGACAAGGGGATCCTCTCCTTTCTTCTTCCTTCGTGCTTCTTTCTTTTCTCTTTTTTCTTTCAACGTACGAGCCTCCCTTTTCTTCAAATTAATGTGATGCTTTTATATAACTCTCAGCACTTATACAATTTCTAATTATGGCCATTGAATTCTCACCTACCCAAACAAGCTCCCCAAAATCCTCACGAGCCCTTCTTATCCTCTCCTTCTTATCTTCTTCTTTGGATTTTGGAACCACAATGGACTCTTTTTGATGATTAGTTGTGAAGACATGGGCTCGACCAAGGGTACGATCACTTGGGTTGATCACATAGTTTGGACGAACATTAGCCCTCTTGCATTTTTTTGAAGTTTGAAAGAAGAATCAGTAAAAAAATTCAACTTTTTTTCTTTCACCCTTTTTTTATGCATAGGCTAGCATAGGGTGACCCATCCTAGGTCATTATGTGGTAGCTGGACTGTAACACCCCAAAACCAAATCTGGTTTGCTATTAACTGAATTGGAAATGTTACGGGGACCAGATTGATCCTCAAATCAATTAATTTGGTTAACCCAAAGTTAAGCTAAAGTGACCTACTCGAAGCGCCATAAGATAAAAAAATGACACAACGAATGTATGAAAAGCACAACCTAGCAGAAGGCAATGTTAATAATATAATGGCACAACTAATAAAAAATCACACCGCAATTGGATTTAAATATTATAAAAATTCTGTAAATGAACGGACAAAATTTCCCTAAAAGTGCAATAAAGAGATCATCCTGTCCATCGTTATATCACAACATATATATATATATATATATATATATATATATATATATATAATAACAAGATATATCACATTCTGCCATTACCATATTGGCTACTTGGGTCTTTACCCACCTACCATTCACATTCTCATGTAGTCAGAAGTTTACTAACTTCAAGATTTGCAACCTCATTCACAAAATAAGTCAACCATGCACTAAACATCATCAAAATACTTATCAAAAGTTTTACATATTCACCAACATCACAAATAAGTGTCCTATCTCCAGGCATGTGTGTGTACAAGGAAGTCACTGCTCTTTCATCAAGTCTCATATCCTGTTGTATCTAATGCTCACCTACATATATAATAGAAAACCATCGGTAGCGGTTATCACTGGTCCAGAAAAATAACTAATAACAAACTATTTATGAGAGCTAACTCTCATGAAAATAAAAATATGCATATATGTTAAGTGTTTAAAATATACAATATTTACCCAGTTTTTTTAATATGATTTTGTACTTCTCGGGTATAAACATTATTAATTAAGTGATATTTTACTTTATTATTTTAGTTAATTAATATTTTATTATATATGCTTAATTTTGATGTTTTAATGCAGAAAAAGATGAATAAATTAAGCTTTGGATTTGATTGGTCATGACACTTGGCGCCACCCAATGGCTACAATGTATGGTGTTCAATGGAGTCGAACAGTTGGAAACTTGAAGGGACATTATAATTAATTAGACTACGTCGATTTGTGAACACCCTCTTCGAATTCTTGTATCTCCACTTCTATATAAAGGGGTGGTCATTTGTTGTTGATCATATCTCATCTCTTGGCTTCAGTAGTGTAGTGAAAGTAGTAGTTTTAGTTTTTGTAATTTCTTTCTCTTTCATAATAAAAATTAGTTTCTTCTTTATATTGTTTTCTATTTTTATTATGGAGTAGTCTTTTATTTTCGTTCTAGAGAAGAATGGAACTTAACATGATTTAATTGAATTTATTTCAAGCTCTTACTCTTTTATTCAATCGGATTGTTTGAATTATCATATTCTTAATGCTAAGAATAGATTGATCACCTATTTCTTAGATCATGAGGTTTAATTAGATTTCGGGAGAAATTAATTAGATTAGTCATTGATAATTCATCATACGACGAGTCTTTTGACTTGTTTGTCGTTGTGGTCGGAAGATACACAACACCGTATGCGATTGTAAGGCAATTCTTAATGCATTATTTTGTTGATTAATCAATTATCACCGGGAGGTAGAAATTGAGGCAAAATAATAGAAGCATGAAGGAGCGGGAGCCACCATGTCATATAATTATCCTAGATCGACAATCCGAGGGAATAAAAGATAAGAGTAAGATTTGATGAAGATTAAATTCATGTTAAGGGAAATTCGACTCTAGAACGAGTTTTATCATTTTAACTTCTCCTTTTATTTAAAGTTATTACTTAGATTTAGTTAAGTCAATTATTTTTGTTTTGCTCTTAATTTTATTTTCTTTAATTAATTTAAGGAAATTCATCTCTCTGTGGGAACGATACTCAAATTTATCATTATATTACTTGTTTCGACCGTGTATACTTGCATGTCATTGAAAATATTCGAACAAGTTTTTGGCGCCGTTGCCGGGGAGATCGAATTTTCTTAAGTTAATTTAGGATTAGAATTTTGAGTGTTTTTCTTTTCTTTTTAGATTTTAGTGTCTGATTTAAAAAAAAAAAAACTATATCATTGTCTTCTTCCTTGCTATCATTTATTTGTTATCATTTGTTTATGCATCGATTAGTGCGGTCACCCTTGTTTTCTTATGATCCAGAGATTGAAAGGACTTTGAGAAACTTGCGTGCCGCTGGAAGAAGAGCACAAGAAGCCATAGAAGAAGAAGCCATGGACCCACAACAACAACAAATGCCTCCACTTCCACCGATTGTAGCAGTAGCTAATGATGACAATAGGGCAATCCAAGATTGGGTTGTACCTCTTGCAAGAGGGTTACAACCTAGTATTATTGCACCACCGGTGAATGCGACCCACTTCGAGCTTAAGCCAGTTTTATTTAACATGTTACAAACCATAGGACAATTTAGTGGATTGCCTACTGAAAATCCTAATAGGCATATCATGGATTTCCTATCGGTTTGTGATATGTATAAGCAACCTGGTGTCTCTGATGACGCTCTCCGCCTTCGCTTATTTCCATTCTCATTAATAGGAAGTGCGAAAGAATGGTTGTCATCATTAGATTCAATAACCACTTGGGATGAATTATCTGAAAAATTTTTGTTAAAATATTTTCCACCTTCTAAAACTGCTAGATTACGTAATGAAATTTTATCTTTTTTGCAGTTTGATGGTGAGTCTCTCTTTGAGGCATGGGAAAGATATAAAGAATTGTTAAAAAGTGTCCCAACCATGGTATAGAAAGATGGATGCAACTCCAAACTTTCTATAACGGGTTGTTGGGGCAAACAAAGAACATAGTTGATGCGGCGGCCAATGGATCATTTCTTAGGAAGAGCCCACATGAAGCTTTCCAATTGCTAGAATTAATGGTTCCTAGCAACCATCATGCCACACAAGAAAGGCATCCAAGGAGGACTACCGGAGTTTTAGAATTAGATGCACTTACTGCTTTATCTGCTCAGGTCAGTGCTTTAACTAATCAAGTTCAAAATCTTAATATGCAGGGACATGTTAAGGCTGTGGAGCCAAGGTGTGAATGGTGTGGACAAGGACATTTTACAGGTCAATGTGCAACAGATCAAGTTAACTATGTAGACAACTTTAATATGAACAACAATCCCTATTCCAACACCTACAATGCGGGCTGGCGCAATAACCCCAACTTTTCATGGAATAATTCTTCACAACCGGCTGTTGTTCCCACTAATCCACCACCACCATCACAGCATTCTCGACCTCCTTCACTTTCTTTTCAACCACAACAACCGGATTTGATCCAAATGTTCAATTCCATGCAACAAACTATGCAACAATTTATGCAGAATCAGCAACAACAACAACAACAGTTTATGCAACAAGTTATGGTGCAATTAAACAAGGAACCAAGTGAGCGACCCAAGGGTGTACTTCCTAGCCAACCAGAACAACCAAGGAATGATGGTCAAGAGCATTGCAAAGCTATAACAACCCGGAGTGGTATTACTTTACAAGAACCAGTTCAACCCAATGAAGTTAGGGAAAAGATGATAAGCCAAGCAACGAACGTGAACCCAATACATTGGTTAGCTTACTCGGAAGCAAAGGGAAAGAAAAAGATGAAGTACTTATAGATGAGGTCGAAGAAAAGGTACCATTTCCTTCTAGATTGAGGAAACAAAGTGATGAAAAATATTTCAAAAAATTTCTTGATATATTTAAGAAATTACAAATTAACATACCTTTTGCTGAAGCACTTGAACAGATGCCTAGTTATGTAAAATACTTGAAGGATATTCTAGCAAAGAAAAGGAGAGTATATGACAATGAAGTTGTAGCCATGACAGAGGAATGTAGTGCTGTCCTCCAAAGAAAACTACCTCCTAAGATAAAAGACCCAGGAAAATTTGTGATTCCATGTTCAATTGGAGGAAATGTTCATTGTAATGCTTTATGTGACTTAGGTTCTAGCATTAATCTTATGCCGTTTTCTGTTTTCAAAAGGTTAGGAATCAAGGATATTGCTCCTACCAACATCACACTTCAGTTGGCTGACCGATCATTGGTATATCCTAAAGGAGTCATTGAAGATGTTTTAATAAAGGTTGACAAGTTTATCTTTCCTGCAGATTTTGTAGTGCTTGAAATGGAAGGAAGGAATGATGATATACCACTCATTGTCGGGAGAGGTTTCTTGGCAACGGGGAGAACACTGATCGACGTAGCTGCTGGAAAACTTACGCTTAGGGTAAACAACGATTATGTCACATACAACATTTTTAAATCCATGAATTGCCCGGATGCAACATATGATTGTTCTAGAATTGAACTAAGTGATAAAATAATGTACAAAGGGGATCAGTTGAGTGATTCATTACATAAAGCCATAAATTCTCTTTGTGAAGAAGATATTGATGTGGAAGAAATGGTTAAAGTATTAGATTCGCAACCGATCTTGCCTAGAAGATTTAGAGTTGTGGAACCTTTAGATCTACCATTCCACAAATTGCTGCCATCAGTTGAAGTACCACCTATTTTGGAGATAAAGTAACTTCCAAAACATCTCAGGTATACTTTCTTAGGGCTGTAATGACGCTCTTCCTATTATTACTTCAGAGCTAGCTATCTTGCAGAAGAGAAGCTGATTAAATACTAAAGATCACAAGTCAGCTATTGTTGGACTATAGCAGACAAACATGGCATTGGTATGGTTGCTGGTCATTTGCTCCTGGACGAAAGTTTTTTCCACAGGTGCAATTGAAATTAAGACTAACAAGGGATTGATCATTTAAGTCAGTAAGCATGGGTCAAGTGCAAATTCAGTTATTCATGATAATCATCCACCGACTAATTGATATGAGGGAGTTCTCTTTCACTTCTTTTTCTTTATTTTTATTTTTGAGGACAATGTTTAGTTTAAGTTTGGGGGTGATGCCTTAATTTTGTGCATATTGTTCATGCTCGACTCATGTTTAGATTTAGATATATATATATATATATAGTATAGTTTAGTGTAAAAATTTTATTATGCAATGGTATTTTAGTCTCTTGGTTCAATGATAGATACATGTGAATTAGTCTTACCTTTCTTGGGAAAACTTGATTAATTGATATGAGGGATGAACTGAGTAAAAGATTGCATTTGAGAGTTGGTTCTCTACCTTATATTATTTTCACAATCCTTTGGTTTAGATGATTTCAATGAATGTTTTGCAATAAGGATTGTACATGATGGTCATGACTTTTAGAATTTGCCCTAGCGACTTTCGAGGCGAAATATTTGGCTTGCCATGTTGATGGAAAATGATATAGGCATTTCTTTTTGATGAGTCTGGGCCTTTCTTCAAGCCTACCTAATATGAATTATCCTCTGTACACAATTTCATGGCCTTTATTATACATATTTGTTTGATTACCCTTATTTTAGCCTTGGCCTTTTTATTGAAAATATATCTTGCTGCTTGAGTCCTAGCACCCTAGTGTTTTGAATTCATTCTAAATTCTAACAAGGATGAAACTTTGAGTAGTATAGGGGAAGGCATTGCGTGTTATAGAGTGGTGATTGAGTAGATAGTGTGGATTTTATTGGCACTTTGCTTTGTAAAAAAAAGAGAAGAAAAACAAAGAAAAAAAAAGAAGAAAAGAAAAAGATGAGGCAATGATCCTCCACCAGTAAATACAAGATGAAGCAATAGTCTTCCACTGGTTTGAAAGAAAAGAGAAAAAGAAAAAGTAGTAGGTAGTCAATGGAAAATCAAAGCAAAGTTAGTTCTTATATTGGGTCAACTCGATACTACATTTAAGGAAGTTTGTGTCATATTGCTTGGGGATTTGTTATACATGTATGTCAGGATTTAGAAAGGATTTTTAATTCTAGGGTGCATATTAGCCTCTGATTTTTCTATCTTATTTATCCTATTTTTGGTCCCTAGCCCCTGGCCCCGTTACAACCTATAAAGACCTATTGATTCCATTAAATTGGCATTGCCTACATTAGTGGAGATGGGAGCGAAAGGTAAACATATTTAAGCATGTACTTGATTGTATTCTCTTGGTTGCATATGAGAATGATAAGCCAATGGACTATCACACACACAGAGAGCTTTCTTTTGGATGTGATTGATGAAAGGGAATTTTTGATTTGATTGACATCTTGTTGACTCTTGAGGGTTTGATTGAGAATCATATGAGAACATAATGGGGACTAAGTATTTTTGTGTAGTAAAATTTTCTTTGTTATGATATTTTGCTCGGGACGTGCAAAAGTTTAAGTGTGGGGGTGTGTTAAGTGTTTAAAATATACAATATTTACCCAGTGTTTTTAATATGATTTTGTACTTCTCGGGTATAAACATTATTAATTAAGTAATATTTTACTTTATTATTTTAGTTAATTAATATTTTATTATATATGCTTAATTTTGATGTTTTAATGCAGAAAAAGATGAATAAATTAAGCTTTGGATTTGATTGGTCATGACACTTGGCGCCACCCAATGGCTACAATGTATGGTGTTCAATGGAGTCGAACAGTTGGAAACTTGAAGGGACATTATAATTAATTAGACTACGTCGATTTGTGAACACCCTCTTCGAATTCTTGTATCTCCACTTCTATATAAAGGGGTGGTCATTTGTTGTTGATCATATCTCATCTCTTGGCTTCAGTAGTGTAGTGAAAGAAGTAGTTTTAGTTTTTGTAATTTCTTTCTCTTTCATAATAAAAATTAGTTTCTTCTTTATATTGTTTTCTATTTTTATTATGGAGTAGTCTTTTATTTCGTTCTAGAGAAGAATGGAACTTAACATGATTTAATTGAATTTATTTCAAGCTCTTACTCTTTTATTCAATCGGATTGTTTGAATTATCATATTCTAAATGCTAAGAATAGATTGATCACCTATTTCTTAGATCATGAGGTTTAATTAGATTTCGGGAGAAATTAATTAGATTAGTCATTGATAATTCATCATACGACGAGTCTTTTGACTTGTTTGTCGTTGTGGTCGGAAGATACACAACACCGTATGCGATTGTAAGGCAATTCTTAATGCATTATTTTGTTGATTAATCAATTATCACCGGGAGGTAGAAATTGAGGCAAAATAATAGAAGCATGAAGGAGCGGGAGCCACCATGTCATATAATTATCCTAGATCGACAATCCGAGGGAATAAAAGATAAGAGTAAGATTTGATGAAGATTAAATTCATGTTAAGGGAAATTCGACTCTAGAACGAGTTTTATCATTTTAACTTCTCCTTTTATTTAAAGTTATTACTTAGATTTAGTTAAGTCAATTATTTTTGTTTTGCTCTTAATTTTATTTTCTTTAATTAATTTAAGGAAATTCATCTCTCTGTGGGAACGATACTCGAATTTATCATTATATTACTTGTTTCGACCGTGTATACTTGCATGTTATTGAAAATAGTCTAACAATATACTCTATCATAACTCTCACAAGGGTAACTACTGATGGCATCCCTATCTGGCTAGTCTGATGCCTCTCTCGGCATTTTCTCATTTTCTTCTGGTCTCTCGAGACTACCAGTTTATCCTAAACCCTTTCTGATTCTCCATATTTCTCATGGCCGAGTACTCTAGGAGTTGCCATTAGTACCCATTTAACCACAAGTCTGGACATTCGTTGTACTAAACAATACCTATCCGGGTGTGAGGAACTCAAAACGCGGGTTGTCAAGATGTAAAACCCGCGACTTGAGTCAAGGTTTTATAGTCATTAGCCGATCGGTTCAACCATAGTTCAAGTCGGTTTTGCTTTCAGAACACGTGCGCGGGGCCGAGGCCAACCGTGTGCATGTGCTATGAGGGTTCACGTATACCCAAGTATTCGATGATAGCGTCAGATACACATTAGCAGACTAAGTTATCAGTAGATATGAGAGTATACAGTTGATGGTTTTGTTTTTTCATTTTGTGACCGTAGAATTAATTTAGGTTGAATAACGCATTAGAACGCATTAGATCGTATTCAGGTGGGTTATTAGTTATAGAGCATGTCATTTGGATGTTGTGGTGCTTGTTTTATTTTATGGGAATTTTTCCAATTTTTTTGGATTTTTCTAGTAGTTATTATTCTTGACTTGAGTCTGTGTCGTGTCAAGTTCTATTTACAAGTTTGCCACTGATCACCCATACACTTCTCATTCACTGCCCCCCTAAAACCCTAGCTGCCGCCCATGCGTTGTCACTGTCACCACAGCCAATCGATGCAGCCCAGCCCCATCATGTTGGCGCCGTGTCATCTCGATCACCCACAGCCACTGTACAGCCGCTGCAACGCTGGAATCACCCCATGATTTTGCCGCTGCTCCCGACGAAATTCTGCCGCCGTTTACACCGCTACGTCACCGTCGTGATGCCGACACCCTTCCCTCAACCTCCTAGACATTTTCCCCTTACCTAGCATCACCACCGAGGCCGGCCGTGGGCCTGATCGAAGTAACCGATGACCCCGGCTGGACTTGACACTGCTGCCAGCGGTGATCACCTCCGCGGCCGCCCTTGCCATCACCACCATTGGGTCAAGTTTTCTGAGCTGGTGCTAACCCCTCCCCCTCCCCCATTACCTCACTGGAGTAGTCACCGACAAACTGCCAAAAACTGCCAGTAAACCGCAGAAAAACCAGATTCGCTTGAATTTGTCGGATCTTTTGCCGAGCTCATCCAATTGAACCCGACCAAACTTTGGACACCTCAAGGTGCCAAAATCAAGCCTCGAACCTCGCGACGAAGCCCTAATAATCGCCAGCTGCCAACGACTCGTGAGGTATAATGTAAAAACCATGATTTTTATTACAAGACTCAAACCTAAATATTATGAAATAAATATAGATGAACCAATATGGTTGGTTATCAAGTCGACCGGTCATGGTTCGACTTAAGGTCACCTAGAAAATACCTATTCATGAATGGATGATAGGGTGTGAGAATTTAATGAAAGGGTCATTGAATAGGGTGTGAGAATTTAATGAAAGGGGTCGTTGAACCTAGAAAATACCAATGGATGATGGGGTGTGAGAATTTAATGAAGGGGCTCGTTGAACCTAGGAAATACCAATGGATGATGGGGTGGTATGAGAATTTAATGGAGAGAATGGTTGAAGTGTATATATATGCAGGAGGAGGGAGTATTTCATCCCTCATCTCCGTCCCAGGCGACCTCCCCATTACTGTGTGAGTATTTCATCCCTCATCTTATTTGTTTCCATTAGGATTCTTGCATGCAAGGTTTGTTGAAGACGCCCTGCCAAGTTGCTAGATCTCCAGCGTCTTATGCATGGGGTTCTTGTCGATTGCTTAGTTGTTTTGTAAATGGACATGTTAATAATTAAATTATCAATTAGATAATGGGGATTTGGATGGGGATAATTAATAATTAATTATCATTAGAATTGCTGAAAATTTAATAAGGAATGAAGATTAACATGAACTAATTACATCATTTAAAATTGATAGTATATTAGTCATGTAAGTTGCATGTAGGTTCATGCAAAATAAAATTATACTAATGTATAATTTTATGCCCTCATTCAGATTAGGGTTCACGGGTCACAGTCAGACGAAATCACAAGTCAGGTACGTATAATAGGTAGAACATCGTACTTTCCTTGTTGGTAGCCTAGGTCGGCCTGAGCCCAGATTCGACCACTATGCACCGAGTGTAACCAGGGTCAAAGAATTGACTCAGTCCAACACGAGGTCGTATTATGTGCTTAAATTGTGTAATGCATTGACATTGTTTTGGAGTAGTGATAGCCGCCTCATAAAAAGGCTACGGCCGGGGTGAGCGAGGCACAACGATTCCTCCATCGCACTGGAGTGTAGTAATAGCCTCCCCATAAAAGGCTACGGCCGGGGTGTGTGAGGCACTGGCACTAGAATTGGCAGTGAGAGCTTCCCCATAAACGGGGCGTAGCATTCGCCTGAGTGCAGTGATAGCCTCCCCATAAAAAGGCTACGGCCGGGGTGTGTGAGGCACTGGCACTAGAATTGGTAGTGAGAGCTTCCCCATAAACGGGGCGTAGCATTCACCTGAGTGCAGTGATAGCCTCCCCATAAAAAGGCTACGGCTAGGGTGTGTGAGGCACTAGCATTAGAATTGGTAGTGAGAGCTTCCCCACAAACGGGGCGTAGCAATCACCTGAGTGCAGTGATAGCTTCCCCACAAAAAGGCTACGGCCGGGGTGTGCGAGGCACGGGCACTGGAGACGGTAGTGGTAGCTTCCCCACAAAAGGGCTATGGTCGGGGTGTGCGGATCATAGCGGATACCTCCTCCGCATTGTTTTGGAGTATAGCGGAATCGCTCCACCGCATATTAAAATAAACATAAATAGTGGAATGTACTTGATTTGTTTTATCTATTATACTACTTAGTGTTGTAATCACTAACGCGAAATTTCCTCTGTAGGTGTGTAGATATGAAAGTAGGTGATTGACAACCAGGGCATGGAACAAAAATAAATATGAGGACTCCTTTATTATTTATTTGAGAAATAAGTGTGGCTACTGGGAAACAGTCTAAGACTGTGGGATCATCTTTATATATGTTTTTGTTAAAAAAAATGTTAGACATATTTGCTTAATTGTGAGTAACACCTAGCTAGCTAGGCCCACAATGTTGTGACAAATGGTCGGGTCGTTACATATAATTTGTTTAAATTAATTGGTTAAAAGTAATGATTACTAGTACAACATGCTAGGATGCTAGGATTGAATGATTGATGTGTTAGATATTTTTATGTTAATAAAAATATGAATATGTGTGATTGTGTGATATTAAAGCGAATGCTAAGGAATTAATTAGGTAGACTAAATAAGTGTTGTAATCTAATGCAATGTAAAGTAGGAAAACCTATACTGATTATTATTGATGTGTGTTGATTGATGCATGGGTGATGTGAGTATGATATATGATGTCTATTTATCATGAGCGGGCGTTAGTATTTTGTTTTGATGTGTAAGAACGGAGTAAGAGCTGGCCACCAAGGTGCGTGGACACGCTTGAAGCTTCTACCAGGTCCGTTAGGGCACTCTTCTCAAGTTTTATTGCTCCATTCTAATGGTGATTTGATTTCTAGATTGTCAGACGTGGATGATTTATCAGACCCCACCTAACATGGGTCATCTAGTCAATTATTTTCTTTGGAATTAATAACCATCGAGGATGAGATTCCTCAAGTTTGTTTTCGAAAATAAAATCCACCTTAAGTCGCCTTCGGGCCTATGACAATAAATCCCAACTCAGCCCTATAAATTATTTTTATCGAGTTTTCAGTGAGACAAGAGGAGGTGAATCAACTCGCACGCAGCACGAGCAGGTGCACGTGTCAGTCAAAGCGGGCTCTGGATTAGTGAGCGGACTATTCCATTCCCGAGGGATCCCGGTAGCTTCATGTTTAAGTGCCTCACACCAGAACGACGTGGAGGTTTACAGGTACTATTAAGTACAACGTGTGTCCGGGCTCATGGTTCAAAGAGTATTAAAGGTGCATACCGAAGAGTACTCGACTTACATGCTCAAGGCTAGGAGAGATATGGAGGTTTAGAGAGGGCTTAGGACAAAAGATTTCCAAGAGTGGGATTAGAAAAGTATTGCCAAGAGTGGCATAGTACAAGCTAGATCTGGATGCTATTGAGTCAATTGCTCAATGGCTCCTCTGTAGTTGCCCTCATGAGAGTTCTGAGGAAGATATATGATTGTTCACTTTCCATGATAGTTAGCTCTCATATTTCAGTTTGATATTAATTATTTTCGGACTAGTGACAATCGTTGCTGAAGTTTTCTTATTATGTATGTAGGTGAGGAATATGTATGAAACATGCCAGCCTTGACGAAGGAGTAGCGATTGCATTGCTCACACATACCGGTGTCGCGTCGACTTTTGCATACGATGTGATGTGGATTGAATGATGCTTGTGGAAATACATGTTTGTGTATATATGCATGTGTTTGTGAGGCTCGTATGACTTGCTTTAGAAATGTTTGGACTCTTTTAGAAATGTTTTGGGAGAAGCTCTAAATGTTTAAGAATGATTTACTATGCTAAGATGAAAATGAACCAAATGTGATGAGCTATGATTTGTAGGTGGGGTGAGACCCTAATTGCAACGTGTGTTTACATTTTGAATCTATTGTAGTGTAAATTATTGTTTATACATATATATGCTATACTATGTCTTGTTTTAATAGGTCGTCCCCTTATTGCACTTTTAGGGGAGATTCTATCCATTTTATTCCAGAATTTTGCGTGAATTTTGTTTGCAATCTTAATTAACTTTTGGTTTGACCATCATCATGACATTCATGAAGCATTCTTCTAGGGTTTTGCATCTCATTCATTTATTATTTGCGCATTAGCAGAGTACTCCATCTTGAGACATCGAAAGGGTAATATCGTAGCCGTTTAAGTTTTTGGGTCAACCAAATTAATCGGTTTACGAGTAGTTTGATCTATTGTAACAATTCTAGGGTTGAGAGTGAACCAAATTGGGTTGTTACATAGGATCCTTTGGAAATGGAACAACCATCTCACTAATCTAGAGCCCAGTGTGACTAACATGTGTACCCGCTCATGGTACATGCGAGTCGGTTTCACCATCTCTCATCTCACTGAAAATCTGATAAAAATCTTATATAGGCCTGGGAAGGGATTTTATTTTTAAGCCTGAAGGCAACTTGCCGTAGATCTTGTTTTCGAAATCAGACTCGAGGGATCTCATTTGTGGTCTAATAAATCAACCACTTAATATGTCCTGCAGCATACAATCTAAATCAACAATAGAAGAGATCGACAATCAAGAGTACGAGTCCTAAACGGACCTAGTAGAAGCTCCAAATGGGGTATCGCACCTATGTGGCGAACTCCTACACCGAACCTACACAAACATGACTAATTTCTAAAGCCCATCTGCACTAATATGATGCATGAATGACTAGACGGATAAATCAAACAATACTAGGGCAATCATATTTATCTTGATCAATTCAACAAATCCTAATAATCATGTCATATAAATCTATATACCTGGGTGATCATGTCATCAACATCACAAATTTATTAATAAGTAATGTAAACATATCAATAATGAAAGATCATACAATTTGATAATCCAACAAATACTTAATTATGACAACTTAATCATTAGAATTAGATTTAAATTCACAAATCTAATTATCTAACAGTAATTAACATCAATTATCAACAAGCACATATTTTTAATTAACCAATTAAATATCTTTCATAATTACAATAACATAAATTTCAAAACCCTAAAATTAGTACACAATCAAATCTATGAATATTAATAAAATGATGCTCATGGTAATGATGGTCAATCATCATAAAAAAATTAAATAAAAATTAAATATTTATACCTAAGCTGGCGATTACGTGGTGACAGCGTTGCCGGTGCCGTAAGGAGGGAGACGATTGTAGTGGCTGTCGTCCCAAGGGTGACATTGAGAAGGGGAAGGGTAGCTCAACATGATCGGAGCACCACTGGCCGGCGGTGATGGCCAGTTGCTAGCGGCGACAATGGGTTGTGGTTGGCAAGGGTGAGGGGGCAGTTAGGGTTAGGCCCTTTGGGCCCCCAAAAGGGACTTGCAATAGGTGTCACAGGCCTCTCTTAATCCAAAAGTTAACTCAAAGAATAAGGCTTTCCCATTAGCCTATATACAACTCACCAACATCATCCACGACCGATGTGGGATAAACCCAACAACTGCCCTTCACACATCGGGCAATCTCCTCTTCATTAAACAGAAGTCACATTCATTACCTTACAAACTCCCCTTAAATCATCTGGTGGAACCCATGAAGTAAACTGTAACAATTTGCGTATGCAAATTCCAAATCTCCCAAGATCTTAATCTGGCTCTGATATCACTGTTGGGCCCTTCGGTCCCCCAAAAGGGACTTGCAATAGGTGTCACGAGCCTCTCTTAATCTAAAAGTTAACTCAAGGAATAAGGCTTTCCCATTAGCCTATATGCAACTCACCAATATCATCCACGACTGATGTAGGATAAACCCAACAGGTAGGTGGTGGTGTCCACTAGGGAGAGGTGAGAAGGGCTAGGGGAAGTTGAGATTGGCTAGGGGAGAAGGATTGTGTGGCCGAGGTGGTGCGCGATTGGCAAGTGGCAGCGCTAGCTGCAGGCGACCTTGCATGCAAGCAGCGGCCATATTTTTAGCATGGATTGTTGTGCATGTCATCGGACAGGACAGGAAGGGTCACTGGAGGTTGATGCCGGCATTGGTGGCCTGCAATGACGCCTACAATGTGATGGTGGTGGGCAATCATCGGTTGAAAAAGGGAGAAAAAGAGGAAGAGAAGGAAGGATAAAGGGGCAGAGATGAGGCTACGGTTATGGCAAGGGAGTGAGGTGGCGGTGTCCGGCGGTGGCGAGGGCGATCACTGAGAGAAAGGGATGGAAAAAGTCGGGTGGCTTGGAGGAGGAAACCAGGGAGGAAGAGGAGAAAAAGAAAAGGTTGGGGCAGTTTTATAAATAAAACTTGACTCGTTCTCAACTTGAGTAAATAATAATCAATAAATTTTAAAAAAATATAAAATAAATATGATAAATTACTATAAAATAAATATGCTCAAATAAATAAATAATTTGGCATACTATCGTATATTTGATAACTTATTTTCTTGCTATATTATCATCATACACTCAGGTATACTTGAACCTCATGGCTTATAACACAAAGCCAGCCTCAGCTCAGCATACATGTTCTAAAACTAACTCAACTCGGATCGACGACTGAACCGAATGGTTCACAAATATAAAACCCTGACTCAATTCACGGGCTTTACACTGACCATCATTTTGATCTTGAGGAGTGACTTCTTTACTCGACAATTGTGATTTCCAAATCCAGATTTCTTTCCTTCTACTTTGTAGGTTTGGGGGCAATGGGAGAATGACATATTTGTTTCTACTCTCATATGTGGCTTCTCCTTTAGTGCATCATCTTTGGCAACAAGCTCTCATTGTGTTGTCTTTTTCTTGCATGGTCTCGAGGAGACCTTGCTCTTTTGTGGTGCCTCATACTAGTATTTAAACTGCTTACTCCTCTTTTAGTAGTAGTTATTTTGATTGAAGCCCCGACATCTTTTTCAATGTTGTCTCAGGTGGCGAGCTTGATGTCTTTAGTAACACAAAGAAGTGAAGGCGAGGAGTTGACCTTGTGCTTGTGTTTTACTCCTCTTGCTCTTCGAGTACATTTGCTAAGTTGTCATCATTTGCGATTGTGATAAGGTACCTCAAGCTTTCACTTTGTAGCTAACACTTGAACATGAAAGGGCTGCTAGTAGAAAATGTTCTCCTAATTCATGCGACAATATCTGAATAAGAACAATCACAATTCACCGCAACAAGTCTTGCATCTCCTCCAATGTAATGTCACTTCATTCCTTTGATTACTATCTTTTAGCTAAAGCTGCACATTAGGGGAAGTCTTATTTTTCCATATTACATTGAATCCTTCGACTTAACTTCCTCTTGAGTTGAAGTTGTTTGGACAACAAGCTAGTCTTCCATCTTCTCTCAATTGAGCTCATTTTCTTCCCTATGTCTCGTGCTTTGATTAGCTTGAACTTCAAACTTTTGCATCAGTGAAGATGTAGGGAATCCTTTCTTCACTTCTTCAATGGAAGTAGGGGACACTTCCATGTCTTTGCCCTTAACCATCAAAACATCCATTTCCTGTCCTTGCTTTTCTTTCCTTTTTGAGATAAATAGCTCACTGTCATCACATTAGTAGCTGAGGCTTTGTACTTAATATCGCCTTTGTTAAGCAATTCTTGAATCTTCTTCATCATGTCTCAACATTTCACCGTTGGATGACCTAACCTCTGGTGAAATCAACAAAAATTTTCCTTCTTCTCATCTTCTAGCTTTGGTGGATTCTTTGGAGTCCATGGCATGATCTTTTCTTTGCTCTTCAACACATCAAATCATCTCTCAATATCTCCCGTGTTGAAGGTGTAATCTCTAGTAATCCTTCATTTATGCCATTGTCAAGGTTCTTGAGGCGCATCTCTTGGATTTTCACTTTCATTCTTCATCTTCAATTGCCACTCATGATCCATGTGACTAAACATGATCACTACATTTTTGAAGCTCCTTCATTCTTTATTGAAGCCAAAATTCTGTTTCAAAGAGTTTTTTAAATGTATTGCATTCTGTACTACTTAAGAACCATGCGGCTGATCCAGCATTTATTACACAAATCTTCACAAGCTCTTTGATGTCTGGAGTCTCCTTTATTTGAGATGACAGACTTCTGAATCTTTTCACATATGTAGCAAATTCTTCACCTAGCTCTTTCTGACATTGCTTTAAGTGCTCAATCTTTATCAGAATCTCCATTGAGTGAAAGTGGACTGTGAACTGCTTGATGAGTTCTTCCCATAAGTTGATCGATCTCAATGGACGATTGTTGAACCATCTTACTTCATTGTTGCTGAAAGATGCTAGAAATTGTTGTAACTTTAGCTTTTCATATATCAAGATTGCTCCGCACTCAACCTCGAAGATTGTGATGTGAAATTTAGGGTTGCCATCTTCATCAAACTTCGTGAAGGTAGGACGCTTGTACTTCTCAGGAAAAACTTCCATGTAGACTTCATCAGCTAAGGGAAAAGATGCTCTATTGCTTTGGTTGATTCTTTGTCTTTCATTTCAATCAAAACAATGATGAGTGCGGCATGTCCATCCATTTCAGCTTTCAACTCTTCATAGCAAAGGTCTGACATTGGTGCTACTTGCATGGTTGGCATTGGGCTTTTGGCTAGCTTGCTGTAAATTTGAAGTAGAAATTGACATTTGACTTGTTGGCATTGCTGGCAGCGCCACTTGGATGGGCACAATGGTTGCGATTGACGTGGGAACACCATGGAAGATGGTTGTTGGGAGCATGCAAGATCATACCATTGGTAGAGGTATGGCTGCCAGTAATATGGTGGTTGTGGAAGCCATGCAGAGTGAAGAAACGGATAAGGTTGACACTTGAAAGTGTTGCTTCCAAATATGTTCGGGCGGTGAAGTTGATGTTGTCAATGCTTGTTGGGTGGACTTAGTACTTGAAATCAAAGACAAATTGTTGATTTCGTGAGGGATGTTGGCTTTATCCCTGTAACACCTTGTTTCGGTTCACCCGTAACTAACCCA
Source organism: Piper betle (assembly GCA_033002965.1). Taxonomy (NCBI): domain Eukaryota; kingdom Viridiplantae; phylum Streptophyta; class Magnoliopsida; order Piperales; family Piperaceae; genus Piper; species Piper betle. Next base: position 39,689 of record JAURVB010014493.1, on the reverse strand, counting down.
AAAATGTTACAGACAACCAAACCGTTCACTAATCTACTTGATTCAGTTAAGCCAACCCGGATCTACCCTCAGCATCTCAAGATAGTGATGCAACATGCAAAGCAGAAATGAGATGTTTGGGTTCTAACATTGTTTTACATGCATGCTATCATATGCAATCCATTATAAAACAAACCAAGTAAGCTAAAAGTTTTTTAAAAATAGTTATTTTTAAAGAAAAACGGACATAGTGTCCCTTGAAAGTGCAATAAGGACCACCCTGTAAACAACAAGACTTATATATTTATATCAATAAACATCAAAAACACGGTCCAAACATAGAATTTCCTTCACATTCTAGTTTTCATTATTCTCTTCATCATTTGAGCTGAGTCTAAACTCTATTGTTCACCATGTTCATTTCTATTCTCAATTTCATTCATATGAAAAATATTTATATTACTTTACAGAATGACATTCAAATTTCATCATCCAAACAGTTCAACACTTATCATCATTATCAATTACACTCAGCAGGTACATATGTGTGCAATTTTAGTACTACTCCTCTTCAGTCCTAACAACACTCATTCCTTGTAGTTCTCACCTACATAGATAATAAAAAACCATCAGTAACAAACGTTTCTGGTCCAAAAATAAATATTAATAAATTGACATAGGAGAGCTGACCCTCCTGTTGAATGAAAACCTCATTATTGTTCCTCATAGAACACTCATAAGGGCAATAACTAGGAGTCGTCTACCTCACACAATAGTGTCCCCTTTCTATCTCATCGTCATTCATTAGCCACTTTAAATTATCCCTTGCACGGGAAAATCAGTTTCTTTTCTTTCATCCCTCCACATCTTTTGTATCCCTCTTAGCCTTGAGTACAGAGGCCGAGTACTCTCAAGCATGTGCCTTCAATGCCCTTTGAAACCACAAGTCTAGATATTCGCTACATAGCAATACTCGTAAATCTCCACACTTATCTTGATTTGAGGAACTTAAACGTAAAGTTATCAGGATCCCTCAAGAATAGAATGGACACTCACCAATTCCAAAGCCTACTTTGATGAACACATGCCCTATCTCAAGATGCGGTGGTCAGTTTTCCCTTGTCTCACCTCTCACTGAAAACTTAAAAAACTATATGTACATAGGACTAGATAGTGATTTATATAATAGGCCCGAAGGCATCGTGATATGGATCTTATTTTTCGAAAACAAACTCATGGGATCTCATCTTCAAGGGTTATTAATCTAGAAATCTCATACAACTAGATGGCTTGTGGAGTGGGATACAATAAATCCACCACTTGACATGCCTGCTTACCTGTTAAAACAAAACATAAAACAAAACAAGACAAAGTATAGAAGGCAAACCAGAAACGAGCCCTAAATGGGTCTGGTAGAAGCTTCAATCGTGTTCATGCACCTAGGCAATGAACTCTTATTTTGTACCTACACATCAAATTAAAAGCTAACGCCCACTTATGATGCATTTAGACATCCTATAGCATACACTTATCAATACACACTCACATCAATCATACATCAATCCATGTAAGATTTCTTACACTATGTTGCATTAGATTACGATATTTACTTGATTTACCTAATCAATTCCTTACCATTCGTTTTAATACACTTTAGTCACGCAAATCATATTTTTATTTACAATAAAAATATTAGATACATAAATTCATCAATCTTAGCATCTTGTACTAATAATTATCATCTTTAAGAAATTAAGTCAGAGTTAAATATAAATTGCGTCATTAGCAATCGGCAATGGCTAGGGTTTTATCGCACGACTCAAAACTCGAATTTGGCACCCAACGATGTCTTGGGTTCAACTGGATGAATTCGGCTGAAGATCCGGCGAATTTGAGCGAATCCAATTTTTCTGGGGTGTTTGGAGGTTTTTTGGCAATTTTTCTCGATTTTTCATCAGTTCTCTGGTGAGGCAATCGGGACTATGGGTTGGCACCGGCTTGGTGAGCTCAACCCAATGGTTGTGGTGATGAGGACGACAACTACGGCGATGACCGCTGGCAGAGGCAACGAATCAGCAGGGGTTGGTTGGCTTATCTGATCGGCCCTTAGCTGGCATTGGTGGCGGCACTGGGTATGGGGGAAATGGTCTGGAGTGGAAGAGGGAGGCGTCGATGGAGCAGCGAGGAAGGCGGCGAATTGGCGTTGGGAGCGCAGCGCGATTGCACTACGAATCGGCGTCTTGGAGACCGGGCAACAGTTGAGGATGCTTGGGGTTGCACGACAATGGTGGAGGGGCTTGGCGGCGTCGATCGGGTGCGGTGTGGAGTCTGGAAGGGCGTCAACGGTGAGGGTGGGGATGGTGTAGGGCGGTGATCGAGGTTGGGGGAGTAGAAGGTTGGGGTGAGTATCGGGGTAGTTTTATAAATAAAACTTTACTCGACTCCGACTTGAGTCAAAAATAATTACTAACTCGTAATAAATCCTAAAAGAATCTAGAAAAATAGGGGACAATCCAATTAAATATAACATACACCATAACATCACAATGATAGGTTCTATAACTAATAACCTACTCAAACTACTTTATAACGAGTCCTAATGTGTTATTCAACCTAAAAATAATTTTACAATCAAATACATTAAAAAATTACTACATACTATTATATACTATGATAACTCATTTCTCCATATCTTTTTGACGTTATCATCATATACTCAAGCACACCTGACCCTCATCACTCATAACTTATGGTTAGCCTCGACTTAGCACATGGTTCATGAAACTGACTCAATTCGAACTGACGGTTGAACTGATTGGTTCGCTAATAGAAAACTTGGACTCGGGTCACGAGTTTTACAATCCCTCAATGCTATGGTAGTTGTTTCTGCAGCTAGAGGTGAGGTTGATAGAATTGGATTTGCAGAGGTTGAAGACATTTGTCTGGCCTCCAAGGGGTGGTCCGTTGTTGGACATTGTGTGGGATGGTCGTCTTCTCTTCTCGATGAGCTCTCAATTGCAGCACTAGCCTGTTGCATCTAGGCGAGCACTTGTTTCATCATATCCTCGATTCGTTGCATCCGCTCTTCACTTTGGCGGAATCTCTCTTCAATTACTTGATTTTGTACTTGTCTTCCATTTAGCTGATTTGTTAGCATCAAAAGCACTTGTCTGGCTTCTGAAGGTTAGTTCATCTCTTCATTGCTTCTTGGACTTTGGTTGTTTTTCTCTTATCAGCGTGCTTCTACTTGGAGTAATCCTTCCTTTATTTCCTTCATTCAATGCTAGTTCAAGTTGTTGGATTCTTTCGCGCACATTTCCCACTATGTGCTGGCTTGCTTCCATGTTTGTTTCACACTAATGTTGCCTTCCTTGAGTTGACGTGAATAGATCATCTTCATTAACACTCCTTTGTCATGTTGCATTTCTTATCTCCAACACCATTTTTCTTGTTCGCACAAATCTTCAAATGACATTGCTACCTTCTAGTTGGTCCCCAGTGGAGTTGCCAAAGTATGTTCGAGCACGGGATTGACGCCCCAACAAATCGCATCTTCGATTCGGGTTTAGAGAAACTGTGCGAGTTAAATAAAATAAAATATCGCAATCGAGCGAGAAATAAACACCCAAAATTTTTACATGGTTCCTTAGGGTTCAACTCTAATACCTAAGTTAGTCCATGGTGGATTGGTACTCATAATCTACTATCTTTTATTTGGTTTTATACTTTACACAAAATAGTGAATTTTACCGCCTTTAAATAAATTTGTCTTTGATAACTTCGATTCCAATACCCTGGTTTGTCCCCTTTTTGTTTTCAAATCCTCAAAATAACGCACCCCACCACTACGTCCGGAGCGTCAAAAAACGGTGGGGTAGCAAGTTTAGTCTCAATAAAAAGTCAAGAAAACCTTCAAATTATTTCCGGAGTGATAATTGACTGAACCAAATAGCTTTGGGTTGGTTCAAAACAAATAAAAGCTGGACTGGGCCAGGTGGTGCAACCGGTCTTGCTTTTCTCTCTGTGTGCGCAGCTCTATGGGTGGTGCACGGTGCGCTAGTTCTAATCTAGATCACGGGCGGGTCGTAGACGCGGGCTGAGGTCTGGAATTGGCACAATTGCTGTCAACCACAGGGCAATTGACTGGTCACAGATTTGGACAGAACTTGCAAACATGGTCAATAGCAAACGGGCCTGACCGAACCGACTATGGCAGTCGTGCAATGCCGACTTCAAGGCTCCAATGACAGTGTTCCCAAGTTGAACTTTTAGTTGAACACAACAATAATAATATTTTTTATTCATATTGATTAATATAATTATATTTTTATGTTTAAAAATAAATAAAACAGTAAATCAATAAAGCGGTAACGGTAAATTTACCATGTTTTACCATCTTTTTAAATGGTGAATATAATACTTAGTTATTTTATTTCAAATTAAATTAAAGAAAAAAGTGTAAACCGGCCGGCTACTTGGTCCACATGAGATATGATTATTATTCTTGTGACAAATAAAAATTGAAAAGTTATTACCAGCATATTCATGTTCAGATGTGATATCACATCCAATTTGAGCATTAATTGCCAAAAAAAATGAACGGCTAGTATTTAACTGATGAACGAAGATGTGTTCCATGTAATGTGCTTTTTTCCAGCTATACCAATTGCTAATCATTTTTTTATAACTGACTACATATAAATTTACATGACTAATTGGTGTTGTTGCAGGCCATAATGGAAGTGGTAGATTATTACAAAGGGAATGGGAAGATATTAGCCAGTGCATTCTCCTCGGTTGGATTGAAGGCATACGGTGGCAAGAACTCGCCATGTTTGTGGGTAAAATTTCCAGGAAGGAAATCATGGGATGTGTTCACAGAGATCCTTGAGAAGGTGAATGTGATAACAGTTCCTGGGACTGGGTTTGGGCCCTCGGGGAGAAGGCTTCGTCAGAGTGAGCCCGTTTGGAAACAGGGATTGCATAGTTGAAGCTTCCAAGAGGCTAAGAAACCTCTTTCGTATAGACCATTTATAGTACATATATAACAATTGATGAAATAGCTTACCATAATACTGCTTAATTTATCTTGTCATTGTCGTATAAGTTGTCCCTTACTGGAGCCTACATATTAGTGTCTGAATTATATGAATGTTGAAAACTCTCATTTATCATATTGACTAAAGTTTTGAATATACTATTATTATATTAACTTTATAGTATGTAAAGGATATAATTTATTAAATTGAGTTAAATTAAGCTCAATCTGATTTTAAAATCATAAATAAAAGATTTCATAAAATATTAAAAATATGTTTTTCACGATCAAATATTTATTAATTAAACAATAAGTTAAAATACAGTAATTTTTTTTAAAAAAGGGTTTTAAAAAATTATTGACCTAAAAAATCGAAGACAAGTTAAAATGTTGGCAGTATTGTATGGTATTTAAAACTAAGATTTTGACATAAACCAAAATGAGGCTAAATCTGTAATTGGTGGTGCACTGGAATGCAGAGCTTGATACTTGAAATGTAGCTATTTACTCCCTTTGAAAAAATTCTGTACAGTAAATGCCCCTGATCAGTTTGCCCTTAAAATATGTTCACTATAGGAAATTTCTATTCCTAATCATTCAACATCGAATGATGATTACGATTGCTAATAGCATCACCAGAAAAAAGAACCATACATGTAAGTACGTAAATCAAGGTTCTATTACATATAGTTCACAGTTTTTTCTCCTCCACGCTTATCATGTAACAGGAAAGAATAAAAGTTGTAAACTAAACAATAAACTTGGCTTTGTCTGTTGCTAAATATGCATCAATGATAGAAACTTACAGCTTGACAGTGATCTGTAAGTACTGTTATCTGCTAGGAAAGACTACAACAGGCATCCTCCGAATACTGGCGAATAAATTATAAGAGCTGGTACCGATTTCTTCTTCAATTATAGGGAAATAACCTGACAGCAGACCAACTCAACTGACCCAAAACTCTTCCTAGCTATACAGCTCCAAGCATCTTTCTCTGCTTCTGGATAGGGGACATCCTTTCCAGAGGTTCTGGCCTCTGAAGAAGATACCGGTGTAGATGGCAAACCACGAGCAGCTTTCCCCATATTAGCTTCAAACACTACTAAATCAGAACTAGCATCTTTGGTAAGCAAATGAAGTTTTCCATGCAGAGGTGCTAGCAGATATGGTGCTTCTGAGTCAGTAAAATTCGTAATAGGAATTTCTTCCAGAGCAACTTTCCAAGTATCTTCTTGATGGTCATAAACTTTTATCACCCCACCATCAAGCGAACTTGAAGGATCCAATGCATAAAGATCCCCATTCACCACTGCACTTAATTTGGTCCCAGCCTGCTTGGCTGGCCAGTCCTCTCCCATGCCTGCAGGCATTTCTTCCCATCTGTTAGTTTTAGGATCATAAACCTCTCCACCCAGATCAACGAAGAAAGGCCAGGAATACAAACTTTGAGGCACACATAATTTTCCCCTGTATGAAGTCATTCCAGTTGCAATAGGCTTCAACATATCTGCCAAAAGAGCTGTTGGCAAGACCTCGGTTGCCCTTGAGAAAGGCATATTAGGTACTTCAGACCATGTATCTGTTGTCACATCATATACTTCTGCAGATTGTAAAGGAGTTAAACCACCACGGCCCCTGTTAAACCCTCCAACAACATAAAGCTTATCATTCAACAAGCCAATTTTGCAATATGCCCTTCCAGTTCTCATAGAACTTACTTCACACCAAGAATTTAGAGATAAATCATATCTCCAAACACATTGCAATGCTGAATTCCTTGAAAATCCTCCAACAACATAAAGGCAGCCATCTACAGCTCCAACTGCAACCCCACAAAATGGAACTCGGACAAACCACTCCTTCCGACCAAGCCACCCTCTAATAGCATCAGCAATTTTGATACTGGACCCAACTACACTCCAAACCCTAAATCCAGATAGTGCTTTCTTAGAACCATCTTCCTCAATAACAATTGGCATGAGAGGTAGCCTTTGCCACAATCCAGCTAAAGGGTCCAAAGCAAACCACACGAGCTGATCATTTTCAACCTTGGTAAGCACAAAAAGCCATTCTTCTGTTGTACCAAGCTCTTTCCTCACCTGTACAATATCAGGAGTAGTAAGAATAGTTCTCCAGCTCTTCGACACTGACTTTAGGGCCGAGTAGTATCTTCTAGGTAATCTAGCCAGAATCTGAACGGAAATCTCATCAGGCAGGTTTGGAATCAATCTTGGCTTCTCATGATCAAAACACGATGCCATCCTTTGTCTTTTACAGTTACCAGATTGGTAATTCACCTTGCACTGCCTCGTTTTGCTGTTCTTAGTGGGCAAGCTCAAAAATGCCCCCATCAATGTCCAGCCAAATATCTGACGAATAAATAAAACTCAGGATATAGAAAACTGGAATAGATCAATTTCACCGCATATTAAGATGTCAAGAAGTGCATAATCTGGTGGGAATCACACAATTCACAATAGGATATCAGATAAGGAAGATGTTTAATAACAACAATAAATAGCAGTGGTTTAAAGTTTATTCTAATAAATAAAAATATAAAGGATCGACACAAAACAAAAACTTAAAAAGTCACAAGTTGAATTCCAGAAGAACGATGTCAAATCAAAGAAATTATTTCCTAACGAGTCAATGATAAAAAAATAAACAAATAAGATTCAACAAAAGAACTTCCAAACCACCCGTTCCAATTTCAAATAGTAGTTTAAGCATGATATATATGGCCAAAATGTCAAACTCATTCGCACATCAGCCAGCTAAAGATTTATTTTATGTTCCAATCCTTACATCTTTCTACATAAGCAGCGAAGTAACCATTAGTCTTGCTGTATTAGCGGATATCGTAATCGACGAACCCGACATTTACAAAATCAAGTGTGTATACCGGTGAATACGCACCCATAATCTAACAATCCTCAATTAGCTAAATTCATGCCCAACCTAATTGCAATTTCAATAAATTAATTTCGCACCTTCAAATAATACCCACAAACATCATCAGCACAAAAGAACTTGCATCACAACCCAAAATTGGCAATCTTCATCAAGACACACATAGTACCAATGGGTGATACTTCCATAGCTCCAACCACATAGTAATCACCAATATAACCATTCTTTCAACAATAAAAATACACATTTCAACACCAAACTACCCATATTACTTGATAAAACTCATAAAATCTAGAACTACCAACAAACCCAAATCGGACCCAATATTTCAACAAGAAAAGACAGCAATCGAGGCAACACGAAAAGAAAAGACTCGAGGGAGAGATGCAAGGAACCAGAGATGGTGTTTATGGGAGAGAAGGGATGGGAGGAGACCGCAAGGGTGAAGGGTAGCAGCAGCGTCACCCCCACCACCCACCATGCTCCATGGAGGTGGTTTAAGGTACCTTGGTCGATTGCGGTGAGGATGTAGGCCACGATGTCGACAAGACAACAAATATCGGGCCCACAGTAGACTCATGAACCACACGGCACCCACCCACGTTACCAAATGTAGTATCATGATTGGATAAATTATAATAATTTATTTTTTTCCGTTAAATCTCTTTTTTTTATTTTTTTTATTACAGCATGATTTGCTCTCCTTTTATTTACATGCAGCAGGCGGTAATTGGTATGCTCTCCAAAGGCATTACAATCATCAACATAAAATACATATTCATAATAATACTTATTAACTGCTGAAATTTTACAATTAGGAAGATGTCTATTTATACAGTTTTTTACTAGAAATGTGAGGATGGCTTTTTATTATCATGAGGTAGTGGGATGATTAAAATTAATTACTACAATAGAGAAAATTTTATTATCACGAATAAAATTGTCATTTGTTTTATAATAAATAAAATTTTAATATAAGAATTTAAAAAATTACATTTTTTACCCGTTTACCAACTTATAGTGGTTAGAATCTACCCATCTAGGCCTTGGACGACTAGACCGGTTGCTCCTCAACTGGCTAGGTCAGTCATCCTAACCTAGAGCAGCCGGATTCCGGCTATCTAAGCCTTGGATGACCGAGATACAGTCACCTCGTGTTATAACTATTTTCTTTTTAATAAAATATGTTTTGATTTTTAAAATAAGGAAATTTTAAACCATTCGAATTTTTCCTTTTTCTAATAATTAGGCTTGATTTTCCTAACAGTTGGCAATATAAAAAAAATTCTCCCTTTTTTTCATAACAAACTATATTTCATAAGTGTTAAAGCATCACTTAGTGATTAAATCTTATAATATTTTCTGGTAGAACAGTTTACATCAGATTAGCACTCAAAAATTAATATTGTATAAGATAAGGTAATTAGTCCGTCACATTCCCTTCCTGGTAAAATTAGAAAAAACTAGAATGTTTTAAGTCTCATATCAACAAGTTTAAAAAATAAAATGAAAATTAAATTTACAACACTAGTTTCTAAGTTTTTGACATGTAGTATCTATTGCTTGAATTAATTTTTATATATTTACCCTAAAGCTAAAGTTTTCTTTGTTGTCGTCAATTGCCGGCCACATTGTCACTAAATTTATTTAGGGCCCATTTTTTTCTGATATGTATTAATAAAAAAATAAGTATTAATCCTTTTACTATTCATCCCCAATAAAACTTGTTTCTCATTATTATTCTTGATAAAAATTGGGGATCCTACAAAAAAATCACTATTTTTATTTTATTTTATTCGAAATAGCAGTCAAATGGTGAATGAAATGACCATTTCTAGCCCTACTTAAAGATATGTTTCTTATGCCGAATTGTATTCCGCACAAAAACTAGGTTTGATAAGCGTATGCATTAGTCAGAAATTGAGGTAAAAATCTTGATCGATCTTGCAAAAATAGGCACATTATTGATTCTCATAAATTATATTTGTTTCTGTCTTCTTGATTAATTTTTTTCTCGAAATCTAACTGCCCATTTTTTAAAAAACCATACTTCAAACTCTTCCCTAAATTTTGTCTTATTTAATATCATGGGGGGAATGATATAACAAGAACCATACATAAACAATCATATTTCACATAGTCTTAAGAACAGTACGAATGTTGTAATATAGTTTTTTTATTTTTTTATCTAACTAATATAGAAGGAAGGAAAGAGTTTGGAGGAGTTTTTAACTTGTTATAAGTAAAATTACAATAGTTGATAAAATTCTTTTTTCATATAACTTGCTGTAAAGAAAATTAAAATAGATAAAATTCCTTTTTAATATAATAAATTCAGATGTTACATGTGCTTATTGTGCCTTGTACATAGGGCTGGTAATTGAGCAAGCAAGCTCATGAGCATTTGACAATCGACTCGACTCGATTTGACTCGAAACTCTATATTTAAATGTTCGAGCTTGAACTCGAATCTTACGAGTCGAGTTTGAGCAAGGTCATATTCGACTCCAGTCAACTCGGTTATAACTCGAATTCGACTTGAAATTGACTCGTAGCTAGACTCGAATTCGATTTGATAATATAATATTATATATATAATATCACTTACCTACTCAAAACACATTTAAAAGCGTAGATAAATCTTATTATTGACTATTAATATAAATTCTAAAAAATAATTTTACTATAATGAATGAACAAAAACCAATTTTAATTAATGAGTCTACTACCTTCAAAAAATCTCTACCACAACAATTTAATTGTTTATCATGACTTAATTAACTAAAATCGGAAGGTTAACAAATTATGCATACTATGGCTTATATAAGAGACGAACTACCAAAAATATGGATAAGATAGTCAAAAGATTTACATTTCAATACCAAGATAAAAATACCATACCTTTAATCTGGTTCCTACACGATTCAGCATCCATCAATAAGCCCATGAGTAAAACCCATGACTCGAGTCAAAGTTTTATATTAGTGAACTAATCAGTTTAACTATCAGTTTGAGTCGAGTCGGTTTCATAAACTGTATTTTGATCCAAAGCCAATTGTGAGTTATGAGAGATGAGGGTTAAGTGTACCTGAATATATGTAAAGCCCATCAGAAATAAGTGATCAGAGTATATAAAAGTATGCAATATATTTTTTAAATGTATTTGATCGTATAATTATTTTTAGGCCGAATTACATATTAGGGCACCTTGGGTGGGTTATTAATTATAGAACATGTAATTTTGATATTATGGTGTTTATTATATATTATGAAAATTTTCCCTATTGTTTGGATTTTTTAAGAATTTATTACTAGTTAATTATTATTTTGACTTAAGTTAGAGTTAAGTCAACTTTTATTTACGATATCACCACCAACCCATTTCTTCATCCCATCACACACACCCCCCCCCCTCAACGTTTCTCATTTCCCCAAACCCTTGACACCGCTCTCCGTCTTTGTCACCAACGCCACCTCCAACCGCCGCACCACCTCAACATCGCCGGTCACTACCAGAACATCACTGACCATTCCCCCCCCCCACCCCCACCCCCAATTGGCCGTCGCCCAGCCTCCACGACTCGATAAAGCCACCGCAACCACACCGCGCTCTAGTCGCTGACGACTGCTGCCGCCGCCATCTAGTCACTGTCTTGACGTCGCCAACCCTCCCACAACCTTCCCCGATCGGAGCGAAGCCCAGCTCCGCCCATCCCGGCCTGATCTCGTCACCCCACCACCGACCGCCCTTGTTTTGCCCTTTTCCAGCGAGTCGCCGCCTTCGTCGACCTTATTGACGTCGTAGACGCATCAAACTCGCCTAGCCAATGCCAATGGTACCCCATACCACCGACATCCCGGTACCCACTGCCAGCAACAAATGCTGAAATATTGCCGGAACCTATTGGAAAATCAAAATTCCAGCATCTTCCACCGAACTCATCCACTCAAACCTGATTGAACTTTGGGCGCTGCCGAGCTCCGAATTCAAGCTCCGAGATGCACAACAAAACCCTAGCCATTACCAATTGTCGATGGCGTGAAGTATAATTACCTCCGATTTAATTATTTAAAATTGATAATTATTAGTACAATATGCTAGGATTGATTGTTTGATGTAATGAATGCCTGATAGTGGATGAAGTGATATTTGTATGATTTGAGTTATGCTTAATGAATGCTAATTATCTAATTATGTAAATTAAATCTGAGCATGCTAGTTAACTGCAACGTAATTTAGAAAAACATAATAAAATCAATGTGAATAAGATGAGCTAGGGACATTTGTATTGTGATGAGGATTGTTGATTGTTTGATGGGTGATGAGTGTATTGTGAATATGATAGACTATTTTGTTAATTTTTAATCTTTATAACTGAATGTTTTTTTTCCAAAATGAGCTACTTTCGAGCTTATGAACAAGATAGTTTTGAGCTCATAAACAAACTGGTTTTGAGCTCCTAAACGAGTTAGTTTCAAGTTTCCAAATAAAATTGTTTCGAGCTCCCAAACGAGCTAGTTTTGAACTCCATAAAATTTAACAGTTTAAGTGTATTTAAGCTCGAGTCGAGTTCAAACAACATCAGAAATATTTGAATCGATTTCGAGCATATATGCTCGAAACTCGTTCGATCTCGAGTTGAGTTCAAATGGACTTTGAGCTATTCGAGTCGAGTTTGAGTACAAGGTGAGCTCGGCTCGCTCGCTCATTTAGCAGCCCTATTTGTACATAGAGTTTATGCCGACTCCTAGTAAATAGGGTAACAAGTTGGACCTAAAAATAACAAGTTAACTTAGGTCCAACCCATATACTTCAGGGACGTATAAGAACTCAACTTTTTATTAATATCCATTGTTTGCAGGATGAGTACTCCGTGAACGGAGAATGGTGTTGTTCGATTCATGTGATGTCGAGGATCACGCCAGGGTGCTTCTATACCCATAAAACAATAAATCGCAAGCATAGAAAATAAAGTAAAAATAAAAAACAGATGAAAATTTTTTACGAGGTTCCTTGGTTCTCGATGTCAATTCCCAAATCAATCCACAGTCGGTTTGTTCCACAATCCATTATTTAAATATTATTTATACAAAATACAAATAAGTAGATAATTTTAGCCACCTTGTATGTGTGTCTAGACTCGAATACTCTTGTTTGGCTTCTCCTGGTCTTCAATTTTTGACAAGTTCAGGCCACATGACACAGCGATGGTGGTACCAGATCTGCAAGACCTCTTCGAGATGTCTTGCCGGCGATGAGGGCAATCAACTAGACATTGAGGCACGACCAGGGGCAGCACTAATCGGTCAAAAAATTGCTTGGAAATCCAACAGTGGTTGGGCACTTGACTACTTTGGCGAGGACTTTTCCTCCAGATTTCGGCAAACTAGCAATGTGAAGTGACTGATTCCAGCCCAGACGCATAGGTGGCGTGGTGGACAACAAGTCACACATCGAGGTCAGACCAAAGGTGGCCAGAGCCAACCACAAAAGTCACCAAAGGTTCGCGAAAAACTAGCAAAATAACAAAATCATAGTTCTTTGTAACTATTTTTCAACAATGACTGGGATCGATGGCGATGGGATTCTGACCGGGCACAAACTTGGTACTACAAGGAATAGATGGATCATGAGGGTTATTTCTAATGGGTCCTCTAGTTGCCAAAAAATGCGGTTACACTGGCTACTTTTTATGTGTGATAGGGGATTCTTGGCATTGGCAGTCTCCGATGACGAGCTAGGTTGACAAGAACAGGACGAGGGGGGGGAAGGGGGGGATGGGTAGCATCTCCAACAAGGGTGACTTAGCAATTGACGACAACAGTAGCGACGTAGTGGCACTCTCCTTCTCCCTCCTCTTCTTTGCCCTTCCATGTTCAGTTCTTTTCTAGGGGATTAGGGTGGTCTTTACAGAGATTAGGAGGCTTAGAGAGAAAGTTAGAGGATGTTTATCCTAATATTTGGATACACTCAATTCATTAAACAAGAGATGGGTTTGAACAAGGGATTTGGATCTTTTCTACTTCACTTATCTACATGCTCATGTGTACATCTCTCCCCAACTCTTCTTTACTTTTTTTACTTTTCAAGTGGGCCCCATGACATGGCATATTCATTCCAAACATAGCCCCCTCATCGACTTTTCGCATGCCCGTAGAAAAGAGTGGTTGGCAAAATATAAAATTGAATAGTGACATCTTGCAAGTACTCATATGAATCTGACCTCCAAAATATTAGATTGAATGATAACAAGTTGACAAGCCGACTTTGTACTTCATTTTTTTTCATACTTTTGCCTTCCCTTTTTTTTATACAATACAATACTAAACAAACTTTGTGGCAGGGTGACCACCAGATTCTGAATCACGCCATAACTTCAAGAACTTGACATTGACCTAGAGTACTTGCTCGCCATCTAAAGTCATGAGGTTGTATCAGCCTTTTTCCCACGTCTATGTCTTGATGATGTAGGGGTCCCTTCAGATTGGAAGCTAACTTCGATCCAAGCAAATCTGCATGAACCACCTTAGTGTTACACAAGACAAGCATTCCTAGATGAAATTGATGAAACATCGTGTGACGGTTGTAACTCTTTGTTATTTTCTCGTGATATCAAAGTAACTTGTCCCATGTTACATGCTTTCCACTCATTGATTGCCTCTAGATCTGCTACATGGCTTGCAATGTACTCTGCTTGATGAGGCTCTAACTAAGAAGCATACAAAGTTTTGAGGGAATGCAACTCAATTTTTGCTAGTAGGATGGCCTCCGTACTATACACCAAAAGAGATGGTGTGACATCTATACTCTAGGATATTTAAGTCTTATACGACCATAAGGTGTTATGTAGGCTCTCGTGCCAATCACGTAAAAAGACTCGATCTAACTATTTGACTGTGGATTATATAGTGACACCTCCACTTCTCAATGTAGAATTGTTCTATTAGTTCTGAAGTTTGCCATCCTAGGAAAGGTATCTCATTATCTATGATTATCTTCTAAAATACTCCAAATCTGCATATGATATTCTTCTTAATGAACTAAGTTACACACTCTCAAGTTTGCCTTCAAACCACCACTACTTTGCCCATTTGAGGCCATCCTTCAATAGCACCATCAACCTAGCTTTGCATAGAACAAGATGAGGCACTTTTAATTCATACAGGCTAATGCTTTGTTGAATCACCAAAAAGAATTCCCTATAACTAATACTATATGTGCTTGCAAACCTAAAACAATATGTGCTTGCAAATCTCAAGCTAGAATGAGACCAAGGATCATCACATCATACTCAACAGAGACATTGGTGCAAAAATAAGTTAGGATGTAAGCATGGAGGTGCAGCTTTTCAGAAGGCTCCTTCAAGACCACACTTACTCCACCTCGAGGACTAGTTCCTCCTTATTGTCTATGTAACGACCTAACTCAAAATACAAACTGATGGGTCTAAATCATCTTTTCAAAAGTGGTTAATCGAAGTTAAAGATTCATAGTTCATTCCTACTAATAAACCGAATCTTAGCTAATTAAGTATTTGATGTGAGACTAAGTTGGGGTATCATAATCTACCCACCTTAGGAAATTTTATCCTCAAAATCCTTACACTTGGCTCATAGCTAGCCCTAGTCCACATCCTTCTTAGCCTGTGGACAGCAGCATGACCTACATTTCTAGTCCAACCCATCATCCAACACAAAACTAGGTTGGCACTGATTTTATCTATAACAACTTGGCCCAGAGTGCAACATGATGGGCCAAAGTCATCCATCCAAAAGTATAACATCTACTAAAAATTAAGTTAGTCTCACATCTAATACCTATCGGGTAAGATTCAATATATTAGTAGGGATGTGTTTAGGATCTTCAAGCTAGTTAATCATTTTTGAAAAGATGACTAAATTCATTAGTTTGCACTAATTAGGTTGGCTTTTCACAAAATGCTTAACTGAAGTTGAAGGTCTATAATATATCCTCACTAACAAACTAAATTTTACCTCAGTAGTAGGTATTGGATGTGGGACTAAGTTGAAGTTATCACATTCTAATAGCAACTCCATCACTATAGAGTGTCTAAAGCAGCATTTGATTTGCTAAAGTAGCATTGGCTATGTGCTATTGATCTTTCTCTTTTTGTGGCAATGTAGGATGATTGGCTAGTAACTATGCCAAGGCTTACACTTTGATTACTTTGCTCATAATACACTTGATATGAAACTTCATAAGCTTCATGAGCCATCTCATTGGTATCCCTAATAATGTTGGTTGTTGTAAAAGAAAATACACCGAGTTATCATGCACTACCAAATAGGGTTAAAAAGTAGTGTCAATGGTTGTAGGCAATCAAGATAAATACAAGGAACAATTTCTCCACTTTTGAGTATCTCTTCTCTATTGCATTCATCTTTGGATTGAGATAGTAGATGAGTGTATTCCTGCCCTAACTCATCAACCTCAACAAGATAGGCAACCAAAGCAACTTCAATATATGATATATAGAGAATTAAGGGGAGGTTAGGGGCAAGAGCCAATAGTGTCACATATCACAGCAAATCTTTCTTCAACTCTTGAAAAGCTTTTTGGCAGTCCGCATTTAGCTCGAAACGATTTCCTTTCTTCAATAGTGTGGCCCTATAACAATCCTGCCCCAATGCAACATGATGAACCTAAGTTATGCCTTCAAAAGTTGGTTAACCAAGTTGAAGATCAATATGCTTATCCCCACTAATAAACCAGATCTTACACCATAAAGTATTGGATGTAAGACTAAGTTGGTGTTATTACAATTTACCAATCTTAGGAAATTTGGTCCTCAAAATTTTTACATTTGACTTATGGGTAGTGGCATAGCCCACATCCTACTTGGCCAATGGCCAACGACATAGCTCACATCCCTAGTCTAGCCTACTATCTAACACGTCCCCAGATTGACTATGATAGCAATTGCAATGAACCGGCTTAAGTACAACTTGATGGACATAAATCATCCCTTCCAAATTTGGCTAACCAAGTTGAAGTTCAATATGTGCATCCTCATTAATAAATTGGATCTTACCCTATGAGGTATTATATATGAGACTAAGTTGAAGGTTAAAACTGTAACACCCTAATCTGGTTCACTTACTTAAATACCATATCACATTAAAATTAAGCAACTACTTTGAACATAAAATAGGTCCTAGGGAGTCAAAAGCTCATTCGATATGGTTATGATGAAAGGCAAAAATGATGCACACAAAGACACCCAAAAATCTGTAAGTAAAAGATGACATTCATAACATGCTATCTAGATTTGGGTGCTATAAAAGAAAATGGGATTCAATATGAATAGATTCTCATTTACAAAAGAAACTCACATTATTACAAAAAATACAATAGAATTTTTCCAGTAAATAGGACATTGGAAATAAATTTTCACAACCTACTATATGGTAAAAAATCATTAAAACCAACCAAGATATTTTTTTCATCTTGCACAACCTCATTATACCTGCATACCCAGAGTGTTTTGTTTACGAAACAAAGTTGGCACTATAACCAAAACAAAACATTCCCCAAATTTTTTCCATGAACAACATCACACCAAAAATGAGGGAATTTAACTCCAAACATGGTTCATATCAGCATTCATAACCATAAGTACATACATACACCTCAAAAAGTAATAGAAAATCACAAAACACCACCACAAAACAAAAAGGCATACTTCACCTCCACGTGAGCCATATCTAATCCGAACATCTATGCAAGCCGAATTCAAAGAACCTCAACTACATACAAAATATGAAAATGTGTTAGCAATGGGTGTTAGTCAGTCCCAAAAATAACTAATAAGGAAAGGTGATCCAAGCTGGCAAATGGGTATGAAAATACCCATAAAAATATGTCAAACACTCTCCAATAGAGTATCTCACAAAGGGCAATAATAAGAGGTTGTCTGATTGACTAATTGGAAAGTAGCTTCTAAAAAACATAACATATCATAAGCGCAAGAATTAGCCATCGACAAAGCATAACAACCAAAAATAAAAGCTCTCTTCGTATATCTCCTCCATCATGCTCAAATGGAAAGCCAGCTTAGGAATTGACCCTATGGTCATCTCTCCATACATCTGGATATGCGTTGTTTTAAACAATACCCTTATCAAGTACACCACCCAGGGTTTAGGGAGTATGTGATGCATATACTATACATAATTCTCAATATCACTCAAATGATGAAAACCAATTATACATACATATATATTAGGCATAAGAAAGGATTTTATATAATACACGCTGAAGCAACTTCGTGGTAGTTCTTAGTTTTCACAATTTACGTCAAGGGATCTCATCTTTGAAGTTTTACTAACTGCCAATTAAACCAATGAAGATGAACCAAGGTAGATGGGATCCAACAAAACTCCACTAGCCTTGTCCTGGATTAAGAATCTAATAACAGATTCTCACATGATGCCAAGCAATAGATGAAGCAAAAGGAGTCTTAATGGACCTAATTTGGAGAGTCCCTATAACCCAACTACCGACGACCTCCACTGTGCACCTAAAGGGGAAAAACTACTTAGACTACCAAAAAGCTATGCATGCATGCATATTTGTCATGGTGTAAACATTTATCATGCAAAAATTATGTGTGTTGTCAACCCACAACAAAATAACAAGGTAAGCAACATTACATAAAGCAAAACCAATATACAAAATTCATACATAAGAGGGTTAATCAATCTATCTAAAATCATCCCTTAAGCCAGACTTAAACATTGCATGAAGATATACTCATGATAAAATGGAGCTGAAAATTAACACAGAGTAAGTTAGCATTCACATACATTATTGCATCACAACTTAGTCTTTCATAATTTCAGTTAAGTGTTAGTTAACTAATTAGACAAGTCCTAATATATTTTATGAGTTAATATAACCACCCATGGTTAATTAGGATTAGCCTAGGAGATTAAACATTAATTTCTAACTTAATTTTTAAACATTAGTTGATATAACCACCCATGGGTAATTAGGATTAGCCTAGGAGATTAAACATTAGTTTATAACTTAATTTTTAAGTGTCAAACTAATTATTCTAAAATTCGGAATGAAAATTAGCATAAATTCTAAGATGATTTAAAACTTTATTTTAACCCTCATTTTCAGTTTTAAAAGCTCCCTAGGGTCATTAGTAACTTAGGTTGGATGATTTAAACCTATAACAACTAAGTTCTAAACACCCAAACAAACTTCTTCTTTATAATTCGAAATTTTCAATAAACTTAAACTTAAACCCCCAAATTGGCAAAATTAACTCAATACAGCCCCCAAAAGCTCTAATTAACTACTAATTCAACTTAGAAACATGTCCCAAACATTTACATAAAATTTTTAAATGCCCAAATTAAATAGGTAAAAGTCGGATTTAATTCAAAATTAAATAAAAAAGATGTGATTTTATCTCCTACACATCTCTAAACTTCAATTACTCCTAACCCCTATCCTATTATATATCATTAGGAAGCTTAATCAACACAATTAAACTACAAAAAACAACAATTAAGTAAGATACACTTCAAATCATGCATAAAGATCAAAACTTTATGCTATATCATGACATGTAATGCATGAAAATAAAATTAAACTATAAATTGAGCATAAAATTACCACAAGCAAGCAATCAACCGACCTATTATAGCAATAATTCCTTCCCAAGATCACATGCATATAAAAAGGGGGAAAACAAGAAGAGAAAGGGTGAATCCTCTAGCCCAAGAGGAAGAAGAAATAAAGTTGAATTCACTTGAAGAAGTAAAAATTTTGTTGTTTTTGAGTGATTAAAGTGGTTTGGGAGGGGTAGAGATGGTAAGGAAGAGGGGTGGGGAAGAGAGGAAACAAAGTGTGAGGTTTCATAAACATGGGTACACGTGTGGGGTTTCATAAAAATGTTTTTGAGCAAACAAAGTTAAAGATAAAACTTAAAAAGAGGCTAATAAAGTTTGGGCTTCCAAGAGTTCTTTAAGGACAAAACAAAAGACAAAGGAACCGATAAATAAAAATAAATTAAATGCAACCGGACCAAACAGGAAAAACCTAAAATAACCACAAGACTTTGTCTCGGTAATGGATACCCACTTACCTAAACTCCAATACATTTGCCAAATGAGCGCACAAACATAGCAAGGACATCGTGGGCATACAACACAACCTTTGCAACACGCAAAGCCCAACAAATCTCATAACAAATATCGATTTTGCTGAGGAGACCATTCCATATGTTATTCAATTGATTAGCCAATCGACACACACAAACACACATACATACCTAATACACCTAGCCAGAGGCATGGATTTTCCAATTACAATAATTAGGTAGCCTGAGCCAAAAGTAATAAATAATAGAAAATATATGATTGTGTTTTCACAAATCATGAACGAGATCTTCGAAGACAAGCTGGGAATAAATCTCCTGGTGTAGTTTACTTTTTCCAATAAGCTCTGCAATTGTCTGAGTGATATGGGAGGACTCAAGTCTCTAATTGCTTATATCTTCAATGGATCGACCTATATGCCTATGTTATGTACTAAAAAGCCGAAGAACTGGCCCAATGAAACATTAAAGGCACACTTCCTTGTGTTGAGTCTCAAATTATAGGCTCTGCAGGTATAAAGAACCTTTAGTAGCATTGAAAGATGATTCTTCTTTGTTTTGAACTAGGCAACGATGTTGTCTAAGTAATCCTCCATCTCCTGGTGGAGCTTGTCAACAAAGATGTGCTACAATGTTCGTTTGTAATTTGCCTCTGCATTCTTTAATCTAAATGGCATGATTGTCTACCAATAGGTCCTTATGGCAAATAAAATGTGGTCACTAAAACCACCCATCAACGAGAACATCTAATGGCCATCAGCAATGTCTATGAGGATGCCAGTGATAGGCAGAGAGAAGGCACCTTTTGGACACTCCTTGTTCAAATCACAAAAGTCCACACAATCAAATCTAACCATTTTTCTTCTTCACCGGCACTATGGTGGCCAACTAATTTAGGTACTAGACCTCATGAACAAGGATCTTTTGGTGAGATTAGGTTGATGTCCACTAACTTCTTAGCGGCGAGGGGAACTTCTTCTCCAAAGTGTAAGGGAGCAGGTTGGACTTCTTCGTGCTCTACGGCCGCCGATCCCTACAAAGGCCTGATGACACCTATGAAAGTTCCACCTAGGCTCTCCGCATTCTCTGGTTTTGGGATTTCCTTAATTGGGCGAGGTGGGAGAGTAATGACCTTTTGTGTCTCCAAGGCGATGGCTTATCATGCCTTGAGCGTGATAGCTAGCTTTTGATCTGGCTTGGGCGTAATGGCAGCGGCATTTAGTACGAACCTTGCGGGTTACAGATGACCATCTTGCATGGTGTTTGGAAACTTAGCAACCCCATATCTGTGATAGTGTCCTCTTTGATGATATGCTCCCTTGTTGCTTCGATCTTAGCTATGGACGGTGGTGGAGCGTAGCATGAAGACTTGGTTGCATGCAAAGTAACCTGTAAGGGATAAGCGACCCATTTGGGCTTGCTGGTGTATAAACTACAGAAGCATGGCGAGACTTCAATATATTCAGGGACATAGATGGAGGGTAGTTGGCGATAGGCTTCACAAAATAGCAAAATGTCATTTTGATGATAATGCACGAGTATTAAGAATGGGTTAATGACAAAACTCACTTCATAGATAGCCATCCAACTAGGGCCGCTAATTGAGCAAGTTAGCTCGTGACCATTTGGACTCGATTCGACTCGACTCGAAACTCGACTTTAAATGCTCGATCTTGACTCGACTCGAACTTGAATTTTACGAACCAAGTTTGAACAAGGCACGTATTCGACTCGACTCGACTTAGTTATAACTCGAACTTAACTCAAATCAACTCATAGCTTAATTCGAACTCGATAATATAATATAATAATATACATAACATGTCATTGTGGTGTTATGGTGTGTATTATATTTTATGAGATTTTTTCCTATTTTTTTGATTTTTTTAAGATTTATTACGAGTTAGTTATTATTTTTTACTCGAATAAGAAACGAATCAACTTTTATTTATGATATCTCCACAGACCCATTTCTTCCCCCTCCCCTCCCCCTCCCCACGACGCTTCTCATTCCCTATACCCTCGACGCCGCCCTCCTTCTCCATCGCCAACGCCGCCTCTGACCACCGATCGACGCTGCTGGTCACCGTCAAAACATCGCTGATCATTCCCCCGGCCGTCGCCAGGCCTCCACAATGAGACGAAACCGCCGCGACCGCGACCGTGCCGCCACCACCGTCGCCAATCCCGCCAATGGTGACCGCCACCGCTGCCATCCAATTGTCGTCTCGACGTCGTCGACCCTTCTGCAACCTTA
Organism: Piper betle; assembly: GCA_033002965.1. Lineage (NCBI taxonomy): Eukaryota > Viridiplantae > Streptophyta > Magnoliopsida > Piperales > Piperaceae > Piper > Piper betle. The sequence continues at coordinate 17,370 of JAURVB010014493.1, read as the reverse complement.
CCCGACAAGAGTGGAGCCCAGCGCCGCCCATCCCGGCCAGATCTCGTCACCCCACCACCGACCACCGCTATTTTTCCCTTTTTCTGGCGAGCCGCCTTCTCTACCGACCTTGTCAACATCGTAGACGCATCGGGCTTGCCAAGCCGGTGCCAACACTACCCCATACCGCCACCATCCCGACTGTAGCCACCGTCAAAAATAGTTGCCAGAAAATTGCCGCACCACTGTCGATCGACGCCGCCGGTCACCGTCAGAACATCGCCGACCATTTTTCCCATCGTCCGGCCATTGCCCAGCCTCCACAACGCAACGAAGCCACCACGACTATGCTGCACTCTCGTCGCCGATCCTGCCAACGGCAATTATTGCCGCCACCATCCAGTTGTTGTCTTGACATCATCGACCATCCCGCGACCTTCCCCAACCAAAGTGGAGCTTAGCACTGCCCATTCCAACCGGATCTCATCACCCTACCACCGACCACCCCTATTTCACCTTTTTTCATGCGAGCCACCTCCTCCATCGACCTTGTTGACGTCATAGATGCATACGGCTCCCTGAGCCCGTGCTAACAATACCTTATTCCATCGCCATCCCGACAGCAGCAGCCGCCAACAATAGCTACCAGAAAATTGTCCGAATTGTGAGTACGAGAGACTATTTTGTTGATAGATTATTTTGTTAATTTTTAATCTTTATAAATGTATATTTTCTCTAAAATGATATATTTTCGAGCTTATAAATGACCTCGTTTTGAGCTCCCAAATGAGCCTGTTTTGAGCTCCTAATCGTGCCCATTTCAAGCTCCCAATCGAGCCAGTTTTGAACTCTTAAATGAGCCGGTTTTGAGTGAGCTCTTAGAATTTAATAGTTTAACTATATTCAAGCTCAAGTCTAACTTGAAGAGTATAAGAAATATCCGAGTCGATTTTGAACATAAATGTTCAAAACTCGTTCGATCTCGAGTCGAATTCAAACGAACTTCGAACTATTCGAATAGAGTTCAAGCACAAGGCGAGCTCGGCTTGTTCACTCGTTTAGCAGCCCTACATCCAACTACACATTCCATTACCCATGTCGGAAACTCAACCATTTTAAAAGAAAACTTAAAATTAAATTACGTAGGAAGACAACATTGTAGTCAAAGTCAACAGTGCGTAATAATTGAATTGAGTTTTGGTAAATGAAAAAAATCAGTAGCCATAATCTTAGCTCATGCATTTCATGGCATGCCCTTTATTCGCCAATCAAATATGACAGGTAAAGTAACTAGTGTGGCAATTTCGCTAATTTTAACTTTATTTTTCTTCGAAATTTTTTGCTGATTTTAACTTCTTCTTTTTTAATATTTGTGATTTTTAAGAAAGATTTGAATATTGGTGGCGATATTTCATCATTAAATTCTCCTCCCACCAAAGGAGATTTCAGTACATCTATTACATATACATTATTAGTGTAATTTGGTTATTAATTATGGCTAATTTTTTATAACTACCAGAGAATCACTAGAATTATCAATTTTAACCCTGTAAAACATCATTAGCCTTTTGCTATATATTCTCAGACACACAATTATATAAGAACAATATGCAAATTAAATCAGACCAAGAAGAATAATCTCGTTACCAGTGCAAAGATTATATATACGAATTAAATAAAACAACAATTAAATGACAAAACCCAGAATTTGATCTTGTACTCTGAGTCTCTTTTATCTTTGGTGATTCATGAAAATATTTGAACAGAAACGTATATGTATAACAAGATTCTATGAACAGTCGATCAAGCAAACCTCAGACACAATTTCTAACTCTGTTAACATGACAAACTATCATCTTGATATTCAGAATTCACTTAAAAACATGCGTACAAATCAAACCACACCAATTAAGACCAATTAATTTAAAAATTCAAAATTCATACTTGATTCGGCATTCCATGGAGTAAAGTCGATTCGGATTCGACTCCAAACCGACTTGGAGTCATTTAAATTAATTTTTTAGTTATGCAAATAACAAGTCATATAAAATTATATATTGTTCTTTCGGCAATTGAAATTGATAAATCTATAATTTATACTACTTAATAATATTAATTTAATTAATCTATAAAAAATTAATATATTTTATTAACTTTTATGGAAGTGAATCAGGGAATCATTAATAAAATCAGTTAGTATGGAGTCAGTGGTAAAATTTAACTCAACAAGTCCCGGAGTCAAAGTCTATTAAGAAAGTTTTTGGGATAAAAAAATTTTTAAAACTATGAGATCAAGATTAACCTCGTCACCGTTAATTCATATATATATAGATATATATCATGCTTTGCAACAGATAATTAAAGAACACAGAGACTAACCCAGAAACAGCCCTTGCACAATTGTGCTAATTTTTATCTAACTAAGGCCGATCCAGGAAAAAAACTCAGAACAAGGTCGAACATGAGATTCTAAGTACATATACAAGAACTATTATCAAAATTTTCTTTAGAGATTAAAGAATACAAAGAAAACCCTGAGCTTGTACTTTGAGACTATAATTAATCTTCGGCACTGATTCAGAAAAATCTGACAAGAACATATACAAGCTCCAACGTACAGGAACTGATCAATCTAGCCTCGATACACAATTTCAAAGAACTGATAGAAAAATCCAAGCTAATTACACTTGATTGATCCAACTGCCCACAAGTTCACATTCATCTACATCTACTCCGATTTGACATCTTCATCAACGAAAGCAACATGATATGAAGGGAAGATCAGAACTTTTCATGAAACCAAGAAATCATCTCCTTTGATCCCAGCTTTCCTTCTCTATGTTCTAAACTGACACATCAGTAGGTGCCCATTCACCAATAGGAGGCAACGAAGGGGGCAACTTAGGCAAGGTTATAATATCTTGAAGGTCTTTGAAGGTGAATCCGAATCGCCCACATTCCTATGATTTACTTCTCCGGCAGCGCCAACTCCCATATTGTTGTTCCCGGCGCCGGTGTGGACGCCATTGCCATCATCAACAAGTACTTGATAGGATTTGGTTAACTCTTCAATATTACAACCAAGTGGTGCAGACGAAGAAGAAGAACCAATTGCACCACCAAGATTCGAACGACCATCGACTCCATCCCCATTATGGAGTGCAGTGGCTATTCTTTGATGATCAACCATCGATGGCGGAGCATGCTTTGAAGTGATATGGCCATGGCCGCTTCCAATTGACTCTACGCTGGTGCCTTGTCCAGGCGGCAATCCTGTTGCTTCCAACCATGTATCCATCCTCCGGCCGCCGGCACCAACCTCCACTGCCAACTTCTCCGGCGCCAGTTTCTTTCTAATTGTCAGTTTTGCCATCGTGGGTCTTGGTGGAGGAGGCTGTTGAGCTCGAGCATGGCCGCCTCCAACTGACTACGTCTGGTGCCTTGTCCAGGCGGCAGTCTTGTTGCTTCCAACCCTGTACCCATCCGCCGGCCGCAGGTCCCAACCTCTACTGCCAACTGCTCTGGTGCCAGTTTCTTTCTAATTGTCAGTTTTCCGGCCGTGGGTCTCGGTGGAGGAGGCCGTTGAGCTCGAGAACAGCTTCGTCCTCGTGCATGGCGTCCATCGACTCTTTCCCCGCTACCTCCTTTCTTGGACCCATCACTTGGTGCCATTGACGTCAACGACGCTTGCTCTGAAGAACTGATATGGTCATGGCCGACCCATTAAACTTTACGCCGGTGCGTTGTCCAAGCACCAATCTTGTTGCTCCAAACCCGACACCCATCCTCTGGCCGCCCACCAACTGCGCCGGGGCCAGCTACGATCTTGGTCTCAGTTTTCAGGTCGTGGGTCTCAGTGGAGGAGGCTGCTGAGCTCGAGCACAGCTTCGCCCTCGTAGGCGTCCATCGACTTTTTCCCCGCTACGTCTTTTCTTGGACCCATCGCTTGGTGCCATTGACAACGACGATGCTTGCTCTGAAGAACTGATATGGTCATTGCCGCCCTCATTAAACTCGACGCCGGTGCCTTGTCCAAGCACCAATCTTGTTGCTCCCAACCCTGTACCCATCCTCTGCCGCCGCCCCCAACCTCCACTGCCAAATGCGCCGGCGCCAGCTGCTGCGATCTTGGTCCCAATTTTCCGGTTGTGGGTCTCGGTGGAGGAGGCTGACGTTAAGCTCGACTAGGGCTTTGTCCTCCACAACCTCCTCGTCCATGACCTCCTTGCCCATGGCGTCCGCTTGCGCCTGCGTCTAGCTCGCCAGGGGATCTGTACTTCTTCTGGTTTGGATCCATGGCCGTGAAGTCGTCGATGTAAAAAACTGCGCAAATGCACTATCTCGAGTCTTGAACGATGACGATGAGGAGAAGCTCTGAGAAATGGATTGAGAAGAGGAGTTGGAGATCAGGAGCGCTTGCAATATATATGGAGTTTAGAAAGTGGAAATGGATATGCAAGGACTTAGATTGATCATGCATGTATGCATGCATTCGCCATGCAAGAACGTAGAGAAAAGAACAAATAACGGTCGATATTTTATTTTTGCTGACCGTTGGATACATATCAATATCATGAAATGCATGGCGTAAGCATATGGCTAATGGATTTTTTTATTTTTACTTTTCTAGCAAAAGTCAACTTAATTATTACTAGAAAATAACTATTAAATTACCTTCTTTAAAAAATGTGGCTAACCATGATTTTAAGTAATTATTTTCGTCTTATTATGCCGTTTGTTTTAGAAATTTTCTAAATGGGCCACCATAATTGCCCTTCCCCACGCCCGGGGGTCTAGATGGGTCTGTTATCATATCTATGCACATTGTGTTAAGTATATGCATTAAGAAATATTTCTTGACTAGTGGTAGCTTTGGCTTAATAGTATTTTTTTCTCGTAATAAAATTAAAAATCAAAACTACACATTTAAAAATAAAAAATAAAAAATAAAAATTAACACACCTATATTTATCTTCCTGCCGCTGGCCATATAGCCATCGGTCAATCCGAACAACGGTGGCCGACTAGGCCAGATTTGGCTGCCCGTGGCGATGGTTGAATGTAGTCTGATCAATTCGAAGCACCATTGACCTTGACCTGCAGTTTCTTCTTTTTTCTTTTTTAAAGAAATAAGTTCACTTGATTTTCATACTTCAAAAAAATATTTGTTATGTACTTCATTATTCGTGCATTGCTCGTTTGAAGTCTAGACAAAAAAGGAGGTTCAATAAAAGTATTTGATAATCAAAATTTTGTCATTTTTTATTGATCTTATCTAGCTTATGATTTATGTCTCCAATGTCTTTTTTGGTATCGGGTAGACGAAGAAAAAAATAATTTCCATCTAAAATCCATTAAAGTGCAGGCAAGGCATTATATGAAAAATATTATAGTATTGAATCATGAATTCAAATAAATCTAATTGAATCGTGTAATAGAATATTGTATTATTATTGTATGATACTATTCTTTCATTATAAAATAATAATAGATAGTTTTAACTTTGTTCATTAATTAAGAATCCTTCACGATGCAATGATACTAAAAATATAAACACTCATTGATTTAGAGTTATCTATATTTTAATTTTTCTTTGACAGCTAGGTAAAATTCATAACCGTATGTATAATTTTCTACTACTTAAGCATGGGGAAAAAGATCACCCGATTGTTTCTTCTTCTCCACCCGCATGGCGTGCCACTTCAGCATTTACGTTACCACCACCGGACATTCAATTTGGCTATCAAGTGGTTTTCACTTTGTCATCATGGCACGCTCGAGTAGAAGGGCTGGCTACGTAAACTATATTTACTTATCGGGAAAATTTTGTATAAATTACACCTTATATATTTTATATGAATTATACATTTAATTTGAACATTTTTTTAATGAGTTCTACAAAATAATATTTATATATATTAAAAATAGGGGTGTATAAGTAAGAGGTTGACGGAAGTTTGTTTTTTTAACATTATTATTACCTATTTTTAAAATTTCAAAAGATAAACAAGTTAATAGATATTTTAAATTTAATTTGTAGTACAATTATTTTTATAATTAACATGAAAAGGTTTAAGTATTAGATTCTGTGAAATTTTATAATTTGTATTATTATTATTTATAATCTATCTATGTAATTTTTAAATAGTGGGATCCATTAAATTGTTTAAAATAAAAATGTAGCTCCTATAAGGTGCTTGAGTTGGACCTCATGTACATGTAAGACTCTGCACGGTTTTTGTTAAAAATAGACTAAAATTTTATGGATTTAGGCACTTAGTAAATAACGAAATAGAATATAATCCTATGATATTTTAGATATGTGCTTTGATTTTATAAATAGGCTTTAATTAAATGAGAAGATTTATTATAATAATTTAATTTATTTTATAAAAAAAATTATTTATTTTGATTATGGCTAAAATCTCCAACTTTTCATCGCAGCATGACTTTTATTTTACTTTCAACCCTTTGACGTTGAGGCGCTATAAATTTTTTCCGCTCTTATGGAACAGCTAGTCTTTCTTCCGTTGTGGTAGCTGCCCAGCCAATGCCCGAGACACGGGCCGTGGACGTGGGGAGTGGCAGCGAGGGAATGGTTATAGGGTTGGGAGCAACTAGACTGAGTTTATTTTTTTGTAGACTCCGCCATGATCATATCACTTCAGAGAAAGCAATTCGTCCTCAATGGGTTGCTCATCAAAGAATAGCTGATGTATCAAGTGATCAGTCCAAGAACAGACGTGGTGGGGAAGGAGATAATGGGTGTTTGAAAAAGAATGAGAATGTGGAGCCAATGGAAGATATTTGGAATATTTAGAAGTTTACCGTCGAAGAACAAGATGTTCAGTCGGCCAAGAATGGGCATGGTGAGGATCAAGGGGAAGATATCCTTGTAATCTAATACTCATCTTTATTTATAAATAAACTTTCTTTTACAAAAAGAATAAGGATGTAATCATCATACATAATCAATGGTTTCGCTTTTAAAGAAAGGGGAAATTTTTTTTTGCAAAAATGACAAAGTAAGCTCCTTAGAGATCGTTTCTATGGCCATCCTGTTTATCTTTTATTGTGAATTTTGTTTGGATCATAACAAAAAATGTAAACTGTATAAAATTTTCATAGTTATAATTTATAAAACATTATGATGTAAGATTAGAGATATAAAATCTATTCACAATAAAGTTTCTTGATCTTTTTTGTGTTTTTTAATATAAGAAATTTCGTTCTGAGAAATTCTAAGCAAGACTATTTTGTAGAAGCATGGTTGCATGAATCGGAATCGAATCTGGTTTTCCAGGGAGTCAGAATCAGAATCGGAATCGGTCTGAATCGGCCAGGAATCGGTTCAGTTGAATCGGTCCAAATTAGTTTAATCGGTAATATATAATAATTTGACAATTCATAATATAAATATATTAAGATTAAGTATTGATGTTATTTTGATATTATTTTGTGTATTATAGTTTATGATATTTTTAAATATTTTTTAAAATTTTTTTAAAATTATTTAAAATTAATTATTATTTTTAACTCGAGTTAGACTCGAGTCAACTTTTAATTACGAGAATGCCACCCTCCGCTCTTTACCCTCCGCCGCCACTGGCAGCCGGTTGGCGGCGAGTCTCGCGGCGGCGATGTAGGAGGATGTCGGCAGCCCGGTCGGACGAACAGTCGGCGCGCGCCCCGGAGTCGGCGGTGATTCGTGCGTCACAGCCCGATTTGGTCCGGCCACACGCCGGCGGCGAGCGATTGCGAGGTCGGCAGCCCGGTCGGCGGCGAGCCCGGAGTCGGGGACGCACGGCAGAGGGCGGAAACTGGGCGGCGACGGTTGGACGAGCGACGGCGGTGTGGGAGGAGCGGGTTTGATTTTAGGTTTTTAAAATCCAAATTACCATTTTAACCATGCTTAAATAATTTAATAAAAATCATACCTAGGATATTTTAGTAATTTCTTTAAAAAACCGATTCCGATTTAAATCGGCCGATTTTGATTTCGAGTTAAATCGGTCGGAATAGGGCAAACTTGGCCGATTCCGCACGAAATCGGCCGATTCGTGCATCCGAGGGTAGAAGTCTTAATTATATATTCCCACAAAATATTTTTAAAATTAATAGCTTTTTAGTCAATGCTTTTTCCAAGAAAAAATGGATCGGTAAAAAAATGGCTAGATATCGCATTGCTTTCATTTTCTTACCTATGATTCGTTTTTAGAGTAACTATTATCTTCTGTTTTCATAAATTTGTTAATAATTTACACTTATACATATTTTTTATGATTCATTTATATTTTGCCCCTACGCACCCCTGCACACGCAAAATCCTCATTCTTCATCGACGAAACAATATTAAAGTAAGCAGTTTTTCCAATTCAAGCAATTTTTTAAGAAACTTGAAATGATTATTATTTTATTATTTAAGAAAAAATATTTAATTATCTTTTAGTGCCCATTGGATCCATGATAAATAAATGCTATGAAATGTGTGAGATAAGAATGAAGATATATAAATAATGGATTTTTCACTTTCAAACCTAATTACTAAGAGAAAGAACACTATTAAATTACCTTAAAAAAATAATATAGCTAACTGTACGAGTTTTTACCATATGTTTAATTAGAATTTTCAAAATGGTCACCATAATTCCTTTTGCCCCATGTCTGGGTAAAGATCCTCGATGGGTTTATTATCATCTACGCATCATATCATGACAAGTAGATATAATATTTGAGTAACAGTAGCTTATATAAAATTTATAATTTAATAGTATTTTTTCCAAGCAATATAATTGAGTTAACTTTTGATATATAGAAAAATAAAAAACCAAACCCACCTCTTTTCTTGAAGAAAAAAAACATGGTCAAGCGGCAGGATCCAACCGCGCCCCAAGCCAAAAACATATGCATATATCTTCTTGTTGTTGACCGGGCATGAGCCATTGGCCAACTCGGCTAACACCACGTCATGTTGATAATTCTGACAGTCTTGTTTTAGCCTATGAAAAATAGTAATAATTCTTATCCGTGATTTTACAATGACTTGAGGAATTTTATCTTATGACTTATGAGGCGGGCTCGAAGGCGTGACGAGGTTGTTAATATGTGTAATTATATTAATGATATGTAGTCCATTGTCACATTCAGAATATTAAAGAAATCTCGAAATATTAATAGAGGTGTCTGGTAGTTGTTCCATGAAAATTGAAGGGTCTTAAAGCTTCTCTATAAATTGAGTTTCATTTACCTCATTCTTAGAGAGCAAGACAAGTAGAAGGCAAGACAAGCAGAATAAAAGATAAGAAAAAGAGAGGTAGAGAGAGATATAGTGATAAAACAAGAGGGAAAAATATTCACGAGTTTATCTTATACGGAGTATTGAGAGAGAGTGAAATCTTGTAATCTCAATAGTATAGGGTGTGTGAGTAATCTTCTTGTACATCTTTTTATATATTTGATGACTGTAATCTTTGGTTGAAGTAGTGAATTGTTCGTTGTTGCCCGTGGTTTTTGACTCTCGATTGAAGGAGAGCTTTCCACGTTAAATCTCTGCCCTTTTGTGGTTTTGTTTTATCTTATTTCTTAGGTCTTATTTTTCCATTGCTTTTTGTTCATTGTGGTTGATCTCTAATTTTGGGAATTTTTCTCAACAATTGGCATCGTCTGTGAGAAGTTTGGGTCTCATTCAATTGGATCTTGATTTGAGTGGGAGTCATGGCGGACAATTCCAAGACTGGAAAAATTGATAAATTTGATGGAACAAATTATCCATGGTGGAGGATGCAGATTGAGGATCATCTATACGAGAAGCAACTACATCAACCGCTTGTAGGAACCAAGCCAAAAGCGATGTCAGCTGAGGAGTGGGCCTTATTAGATAGGCGAGCCTTAGCCATCGTATGATTGTGTTTTAACACAATCGGTGGCGTTTAATGTCTCCAAACAAACGACCGTCAAAGGGTTGATGGAGGCATTAGCTGGTGTTTATGAGAAGTCATCAGCCTCTAACAGGTTATTTTTGTTGAGGAAGTTTGTCTCTTTAAGGATGCCCGAAGGTAAATCTATTGCTAATCATTTGAATGATTTCAATAAAATTTGGGCACAACTTGAATTCGTGGAGTTGACTTTTAGTGAAGATATTAAATCTTTAATGTTCATGTGTTCTTCGCCGGACAGTTGGGATACGGTAATTACATCTATAAGTAATGCATCAAAAGAAAAACTAAAGTTTGATGAAGTGCTAGGTGCAATCTTGAATCAGGAGATGATGAAGAGAAGCATGGTAGATAGCACACCGTCCATCTCGCGCACAGCTTTGTCAGTGGACAAAAGCAAGGGCAAAGAAAGAGGAAGAAGTCAAAGTAGAGGTCCTAATAACCGAGGGCGCTCTAAATCCAAAGGAAAATTCAAGGGTAAGCCTACTTGTTGGTTTTGTGACAAGGAAGGACATTTAAAGAAGGATTGTCCCGAGTGAGTCAAGAATGTAGCTAATGTTGTTGATGGTCATGAAGAGGAATTTTGTTTATTTTCTCATGTTGATTACAACATAGATACATTGTATATTGATTCAGGTGCTTCATTTCATTGTACTTCTCACAAAGAATGGTTTTGTGATTTTGTCAAAAGTGATTGTGGATATGTAACAATTGGCAATGGTCAGAAGTGCAGAATTGAAGGTAAAGGAGTAATTCATTTGAAGATGCATGATGAAGGTAAACTGATTGTCAAGGAGGTCAGGTGTAACACCCCGTTTCGGCTCACCCGTGAACCGACCCGGAAATGTCACCGGCGACCGAACCGTTCGTTAATCTACTAGATTCGGTTAAGCCGACCAGGATCTACTCTCGGCGTCTCAAGATGGAGATGCAAATATGAAATGCATGAATGAGAACGATTGGGTTCTAACGGAGTCCTACATGCATGCTATGATGTCCAAGCAAAATAAGACAAAACGACAAATGAGAAACCAAAAGAAAATATATACTATTTTATGAAAATACGATAACACATAACAATCTACTATGACATTAAATCATTATCTCATTCGTTTTTACCCGAGCCGAGTCTGAACTCCAAGGCTCCCTACTCATTCATATTTATCAGTTCGTTTCATAACCGGCAATTCATCAAGACAAAAACATTGTAATAATCATTCACACAGCATTAAACAACCATCATTATACATTACACGCGGGAGGTACATGTGTGCGCGGTTCTGTGCTGCTCCTCCGCAGTCCCGACAGCTTTCATCGCTCGCATTCCTCACCTACATATATATAGAAAAACCGTCAGTAACGAGTGTTACCGGGCCGGAAAATAACTAATATCAATCTGGCACAGGAGAGCAAACTCTCCTGTTGAATCAAAACCATATACTTCCTCAAGAACTCTCATCAGGGCACATACGGGAGCCGTCGCCCTCGGGCCGTCACCCTCGGGTCGACAGCGTCCCCTTATCTTTCTCATCCTCATACCTTGGCCATTTCTCTATCGCTTCTCGCATCAAATTTCATTCCTTACCACCCTCTGCACCTTCCATATTACTCCTGGCCTTGAGCACAAAGGCCGAGCACTCTCAGGCAGTCGCCTTCAGTACCCTTTGAACCACAAGTCTAGACATGCGCTGCATTGCAGTACCCGTAAACCTCCACACTTCTCCGGGTTTGAGGAACTCAAAGGTGGAGTTGTCCGGATCCTTCAGGAACGAAGTGGGTTCTCCCCAGCTCCAGAGCCCGCTCTTCCGGGCACACGCCCTATCTGAAGACGTGGCCGCAAGTAACCCTCATTCCATCTCTCACCGAAAACACGAAAACTATATATATATATATATATTGGCCTGGGTTGGGATTTATACAATAGGCCCGAAGGCATCGTGAGCTGGATCTGAAGTTCGAAAACAAACTCGAGGGATCTCATCCTCGAGGGTTATTAATCCGAAAAAGAACTGTTGGTTAAATGGCCCGAGTTAAGTGGGATCCGATAAAACGCCACTTAACTCGTCCTACACATGATAAATCAAATAAACAATAGAGTAGCGTAAAACAGAGAACGAGTCCTAAACGGACCTGGTAGAAGCTCCAAACGGGTCCACGCGCCTAGGCGGCGAGCTCCTACACCGTACCTACACAATCAAGCTAAATACTAACGCCCGCATGATGAATCACACATCCTATAGCATGCACGCACAATCAACACAATCACGCATCAATCAACACACATTAACCTATATCAATTCTAGCAAGTCTACTTAGGCTAGTTTGCATTAGATCATGATCATTACCTAATAACCCTAATTAGTTTCATAACTTCTATTTTTAACACCACACAATTCCACAAATTTCATATTTTATTCTAAATCAAATCCACATTTATATAAGTAATTACAATGCACAATTCATCAATCATAGCATGCAAATTCTAATAATCAATACTTTCAATTAATTAAGTTAAAATAAATTATACCTCGCGTCGTCAAAAATCGGCGACGGCTAGGGTTTCCGTTTCGCGGCTCGAAACTCGAATTCGGCACCTAGCGGCGTCCGAAGTCCGATCAGATTGTACTGGGTGCGTTCGGCGGATGATCCGGCGAATTTCCCACGAATCCAATTTTCCGGCAGTTCCGGCGGTTTTCCGGCGAGTGTCGGCGGTTTTCCAGAGGATTCCGACGGTTTTCCGGCGATGATTCGGGACGGGGCAATCAGGGGGTCTATCGGCACCAGCTCGACGAGCTCGGTCCAATGGTGGTGTCAAACAGGGTAGCCGAGGCGGCGATGGCCGTCGACGGCGGCGTCGAAAATGGGCATTGGCGGCGGTGTGCTCCGATCGGGGCTCCGGCCGGCCTCCACGGCGGTCGGGAGGATGGGGGAAACGTCGGCAGCGGCAAGGGGGTGCTCGTCAGGGTCACACCGGCGGCGGAGCGGCCCGGACGGCGGCGGAATCCGGCCCGAAGTGGCGGCGGCCGAGGTGGTTTCGTGGGGCGATTCCGGCATCGTGGCGGTGAGACGGTGGCCAGGGTGGGTCGTGGCGGCACGGCGACTCCACGGCGGGGCGGGGCGGCGTCGATTGGCGGCAGCACGGCGTCGACGGCGGCGGCGGCAACGAGAATGAGGGGCGGCGAGGGTTTGGGTGAGAATGGTCGGGAGGAAGAAGAAGTAGCGTGCGATGGCATTTTTGTAAATTAAACTTGACTCGACTCCGACTCGAGTCAATAATAATAACTATCTCCTAATAAATCCTTAAAAAAATCCAAAAAATTTGGGAAAAATCCCATAAAATCAAACAACACAGCAACATCCAAATGATATGCTCTATAACTAATAACCCACCCAAACTCGCCTATATCGCGTCCTAATTCGTCATTCGGCCCTAAAAATATTCTACGATCAAATAAAAATAACAATCAATACTGCATACCTCCATATACTTGATAACCCATTTTTCATCATCTTTTAGGCGTTATCATCGTACATTTGAGCATACATGACCCTCATCGCTCATAACTCACAGCTGGCCTCAACTCAGCTCGCGGTCCATGAAGCTGACTCGATTCGAACCGACGGTTGAACCGACTGGTTCACTCCCGTAAAACTCTGGCTCGAGTCACGGGTTTTACATCAGGTATATACCTGAATTAAAGAAAAATCTTATATCTATTAACAAGATAGACCAAGAGGGCTATAGGATCACATTCAAAAACAATCAGTGGAAGATCAACAAAGGAGTATTGGTGGTGATCAAGGGAAGGCGGTGGGTACACTTTACCCATTGTCTACCAAGGTAGATCAGTTTGTTTCTTTGGCAGCTGAGACGAATGGCATAACAACGTTATGGCATAGAAGGCTTGGTCACTTGAGCGAGAGTGGGATGAGAATCTTACATTCCAAGAAGGTTTTGACAGGTATAATTGATTCTAACTTTGGTTTTTGTGAAGACTGTGTTTTAGGTAAACAGAAACGGGTCAGCTTTACAAAGGGTGGGCGAGAGATGAAATCCAAAAGGTTGGAATTGGTTCATACGGATGTTTGGGGACTAGCCCATGATATATCTTTTGGAGGTAATCTCTATTTTGTTACCTTCATTGATGATTTTAGTAGGAAGACGTGGATCTATACTATTAAGAAAAATCAGATGTCTTTAACATTTTCAAGATGTGGAAAGCTCGAGTTGAGAATGACACAGGTTTAAGACTGAAATGTCTTCTGTCGGATAATGGTGGAGAATATTGCAATAAGGTGTTTGACTCCTATTGTGAACAACGGGGAATTAGAAGGATCAAGACAGTGCCAAGGACACCACAACAGAATGGGGTGGCAGAGAGAATGAACAGGACCATCCTAGAGCGAGCGAGAAGCATGAGGGTTCATACTGGACTCCCTTTGCATCTTTAGGGTGCCACAGTGGATACAGCTGTCTATCTAATAAACCGAAGTCAATCAAGCTCCTTAGATGGAAAAATACTAGAAGAGGTATGGTCTGTTAAGAAAGTTGATGTAACAACCCGTTCCGGTTCACCCCTAAACTGACCCAGATGTGTCACCAGCGACCGAATCGTTCGCTAATCTACTTGATTCAGTTAAACCGACCCAGATCTACTCCCGGTGTCTGAGGACGGTGATGCAACATGCACAACATGGATGAGATGCTTGGGTTCTAACATGGTCCTATATGCATGCCATGACGTGCAAGTAAAGACAAGACGAAACAATAAATGAGAAACTAAAAGAAAATATATACAACTACAAAAAAAATGGACAGAATTTCCCCTAAAAGTGCAATAAGGGCCAACCTGTCCATGACAAGGGTATATAAACATTTTATCAAAATACGATAAATTATAACAATCTACTGTGGCATTCAATGATTATATCGTTTGTTTTCATCTAAGCCGAGTCTGAACTCCAAAGCTCCCTACTCATTCACAATTATCCGCTCATCTCATAAGAAGAAATTTATCAAGACAAAAATATTCCAATTATCATTCACACAGCATTAACTGACCATCATTATATATTACACACGGCAGGTACATATGTACGTGATTCCATGCTGCTCCTTCGCAGTCCCGACAGCTTTCATCCCTCGCATTTCTCACCTACATATATAGAAAAATAGTCAGTAATGAATGTTACTGGCCCGGAAAATAACTAATATCAATCTGGCACAGGAGAGCAAACTCTCCTGCTGAATCAAAACTATATACTTCCTCAAGAACTCTCATTAGGGCATATATGGGAGCCGTTGCCATCAGGTCGTCGCCCTCTGGTCGACAGCGTCCTTTCTGTCTCATTCTCATACCTTGGTCATTTCTCTATAGCTTCTCGCATCAAATCTCATTCCTTTCCGCCCTCTACACCTTCCATATTACTCCTGGCCTTGAGCACGAAGGCCGAGCACTCTCAGGCAGTCACCTTTAGTACCCTTTGAACCACAAGTCTAGATATGAGCTGCATTACAGTACCTGTAAACCTCCACACTTCTCCGGGTTTGAGGAACACAAATGTGGAGTTGTCTGGATCCTTTAGGAACTAAGTGGGTTCTCCCCAGCTCCAGAGCCTGCTCTTCCAAGCACACGCCTATCTGAGGCGTGGCCTCGGTAACCCTCATTCCATCTCTCACGAAAATCCAAAAACTATACATATATAGGCACTGGGTTGGGATTTATACAATAGGCCCGAAGGCAACTTGTGAGTGGATCTTAATTTTGAAAACTGACTCGAAGGATCTCATCCTCGAGGGTTGATTAATCTAAACAAAACTGTTGGCTAAATGGCCCGAGTCAAGTGAGATCCGATAAAATGCCACTTAACGCATCTTGCACATGATAAATCAAATACATAATAGAATAGCGTAAATCAGAAAACGAGTCCTAAACGGACCTGGTAGAAGTTCCAAATGGGTCCACTCGCCTAGGCGGCAAGCTCCTACACCGTACCTACACAATCAAACTAAAAGCTAATGCCCGCATGATGAATCACACATCCTATAGCATGCACACACAATCAACACAATCACACATCAATCATCACACATTCATCCTAAGTCAATTCTAGTGAGTTTTCAATCTACGTTTCATGAAATCAGGGTAATTAATTAGTTCACCTAATTAATTCCTTACTTTCCATTTTAACACTCATCAATCAACCAATTTCATAATTTTTATTAAATTACACACTAACATACAGACACGTCAAAAACACGAAAATTCATCTAATTATCTAGTCTAGCATGCTTCCCTAATAATTATAAATTTTAAGAATTTATGTTGGAGTAATTTATACCTCGCGTCGTCGAAAATCGGCAACGGCTAGGGTTTCCGTTTCGTGGCTCAAAACTCGAATTCGGCACCTAGCCGCGTCCGAAGTTTGATCGGATTCGACCGGGTACGTTCGGCGGATGATCCGGAAAATTTCCCACGAATCCAATTTTTCAGCGGTTTCGGCGGTTTTCCGGCGAGTGTCGGCGGTTTTCCGGTGATGATTCTGGACGGGGCAATCAGGGGGTCTATCGGCACCAGCTCGACGAGCTTGGTCTGATGGTGGTGTCAAACAGGGTAGCCGGGGCGACGATGGCTGTCGGCGGCGGCGTGCTCTGATTGGGGCTACGGCCGGCCTCGTCGGCGATCAGGATGATGGTGGAAACGTCGACGATGGTGAGAGGGTGAGACTGGTGGTCACAGCGGCAGCGACAACGACCGAACGGCGGCAAAATCTGGCTTGGAGTGGCGATGGCCAAGGCGGCTTCGTGGCATTGCGGCGGCGCGCCGGCAGGCAATCGGTGGTCGGGGTCTGTCGGAACGGCACAACGACGGCGAGGGGATGACAGGCGGTTGGTTCCGGCGGCGGGGCGGCAATCGGCCGCAAGGTTAGGGCGGCGTCAGGCAGCTAGGGTTTGGAGAAAAAGAAAAGACGATCGAGGAAGATGAAGGGGCGTGCGATGGCATTTTTGTAAATTAAATTTGTCTCGACTCCAACTCGAGTCAATAATAATAACTATCTCCTAATAAATCCTAAAAAAAATCCAGAAAAATTGGGAAAAATCCCATAAAATCAAATGAACACGACAACATCCAAATGATATGTTCTATAACTAATAACCCACCCAAACTCACCTATATCGTGTCCTAATTCGTCATTCGGCCCTAAAAATATTCTACGATCAAATAAAAATAACAATCAATACTGCATACCTCCATATACTTGAAAACCCATTTTTCATCATCTTTTTATGGTATCATCGTATACTTGAGTATACATGACCCTTATCGCTCATAACTCACAGCTGGCCTCAACTCAGCTCGTAGTCCATGAAGTTGATTCGACTCGAACCGATGATTGAACCGACTGGTTCACTCCCCTAAAACTCTAACTCGAGTCACGGGTTTTACAGTTGACT
>JAURVB010014492.1:0-122977 GCA_033002965.1 Piper betle | reverse complement strand
AGATAAGAGCACTGTTGCACAAATCGGCCGATTCCGTGCGGAATCGGCCGATTTAAATCGGATCGGCGCGATGCCGATCCGATTTCGAGGCCGACTCGGTCGGCCCGAATCGGCCGGAATCGGCCGAGTTCGGCCGATTCCGACCGATTTAACTCGGAATCGGAATCGGCCGATTTAAATCGGATCGGTTTTTTTAATAAAATTACTAAAATACCCTAGGTATGATTTTTATTAAATTATTTAAGCATGGGTAAAATGGTAATTTGGATTTTAAAAACCTAAAATCAAACCCGCTCCCCCCACGCCGCCGCCGCTCGTCCGCCCGCCGCCGCCCCGTTTCCGCCCTCCGCCGTGCTCCCCGACTCCGGGCTCGCCGCCGACCGGGCTACCGACCTCGCCGCCGACCTCGCAACGTCGCCGCCGAAGTGTGGCCGGACCGAATCGGGCTGTGACGCACGAATCGCCGCGACTCGCCGCCGCTCCTGGCCGCCTCGCCGCCGGCTGCGGGCCGCCGACTGTTCGTCCGACCGGGCTGCCGACATCCTCCGACATCGCCGCCGCGAGACTCGCCGCCGACCGGGCCGGCGGCGGCGGCGGCGGGGTAAAGAGTGGCATTCTCGTAATTAAAAGTTGACTCGAGTCTAACTCGAGTCAAAAATAATAATTAATTCTAAATAATTTAAAAAATCTTAAAAATATTTAAAAATATCAGAAACTATAATACACAGAATAATATCAAAATAACATCAATACCCAATTTTAATATATTTATATTATAAATTGTCAAATTATTATATATGACCGATTAAATTAATTTGGACCGATTCAACTGAACCGATTCTTGGCCGATTCAGACCGATTCCGATTCCGATTCCGACTCCGTGGAAAACCGATTCCGATTCCGATTCCGATTCATGCAACCATGGGTAAGATGTCTTGGGTTGAAATCTTAGTGGCATTATTACATTTTATTTTATTTTTAAGTTAGCACATATCTCCTAGTCACATTAGTGCTCCCAAAACATCTTATATTCCTCTGCTCTCTCTACATAAACATCCTATATTCCTCTCATATCTCCTTAAACACAAATTGACAAAATTTATTGTTTTAAACCGAATTAAACAGAGAAAAAACTGTGGTATTTACAAAATATTGTGGTTTTGGTTAAAAACATGTTGAAAATCGGGTAAGCATGTGTGGTACGACATGCCGACCGGACCGGACTTCAGTCTGGTACCCCGCAGCCATACCAGATCGGACCGGACTGTACGGTCCGATCATAAGTGATATTAGCGTAATAATAATCTTGCTTAAAATTCTAAGAACTGATTTAAATAATAATTTTATTACATAATTATAAAAATTTAGAATAAACAAATCAAATTTCTGAAATTATAAATTTATTCAAACACTCTCTATCCTTGATAAAACAACAACAACAACATATATATATAGATTGTCAACTGCGCCTGAGCACAGGCAATCTGTCTGCGCTCACAATATTCTAGAGCCGTCCGATTACAAGGACGGCCTAGATCAAATAGTTATTTTTTAAAAACAAAAGTTGTGATCGCCGGGCCGTCCGTTAGAAGCGACGGTCCAGATCCTATGGAGGGCGGAAGGCGAGCCCGGCCACGGCGATGGCGGGGGGGGTGGCCGACCCTTTGCCTCGGTCCGCCACGACGCCCCGGCCCCGGCCGGCCCGGCCGCCACGGCCGACCGGTCGCACCGCCAGATGCGCGGCGTGGCGGCGGTGGTGGGCGGCGGCCGGATGGGCGCGGTCGGTCGGCCGAGATCCGGCCGCGACAAGAAAAGTAAAACTTTGCCGCGGGCAGGCATCCGCGGGGTGGCGGCGGCGTCCGTGGCGGGGAGCGAGGAGGGAGTGGCAGGCGAGGGCGCGACGGGGCGGTGGCCGCGACGAGGCGGCTGCGGCTGGGCGCGCAGCGGCTGCGGCGAGGGGGCGACGAGCGATGGGGTGGCTGGCGGGGTCGCGGCGGGGCGGTGGGCCGGCAGGCGAGAGCGGCCGCGGCTAGATTTGCCGCGCCGGCGCAGCGGGAGGAGGGAGGGGGTGGAGCAAGGAGGCGGGAGCGGCGGCGGCGTCGGGCGGGCGGTGGCTGCGATAGGGCGGCGACGGCAACGCTATTTTTTTTTCTTTCATCCGGCCGTCGTCCTTGTAATCGGACGGCCCAGAGAACTGGGCAGAAGCACTTGTTGCTTGCCCTGTACTTGATGTACATATATATATATATATATATATATATATATATATATATATATATATATATATATATTAGGAATTAGGAAAGAAAGCATTGTGCTTCATCAAAAAATAAAGGATTGGAGTAGATATATTAAGAAGATATGAATTTTATATTTGGGAGGCCTATTATCATGTATAATGATATACTAGGTTAATATCCGCTATGACGGGACACTTACAAATTTTTTTAAAAAAATTATATTGATTAAATTCAAAATTAAATGAATAATTAATTAATTATAAATGAAATTTATATTATCAATTTAGCATGATTATCTTAAATGTTGATGTAATGTCTATCAATTTGTATACTTTATCTTATAATTCAATAAAGTCATGTTTATTAAATGTCATGCTTATCTAAATTTTATACCATCGTATTTATCAGAACTTTTATAATTATGTACAATTGTCTTGTAAATATTATCTTGTTTATTAATTATTTGTAGATAATTATAGAGAGAGAAGAAGATTTATATATATATATATATAATATTTTAATTTGATTATTATTAAGAGGTTTTTGTTATTAATAAACTATTAAGTGTGGGCTCAAAATTAACCACATGTGAGAAAGAGTTGAGAATGAAAGAGAAATAAAAAATCATCATGTATATATATAATAGATATAAACAAAAAAAATAGATGTATAAGATATTAAGAAGATATATGACATATCTTATATGTAGAAAAATAGGAATCTTATATTTAAAAAGAAAATTTTCTTAGTAATGAGAGGGTCTCGAAAATACTCTTAATTCAAGAAAAAAATGTAAAAAAATATATGAGAGGGATATCGAACAACAAAACACCTTCAATTTATTAAAGAGCCATGACTTCATGTGGATGAAGTTTTTTACATTATTTTTTTAATAAGAATGGGCGAAATTGCAAGAATATGTTAGAATTGTTAAGTAAAAATTTAATTAATACTCTCGTAACAAAAAAAGATAAAATAATAAAACTATTTAGGGGCATGGCAGATTTTTTATAAAAACAAATGAGTGGATATATAGTGAGAAATGTTGTGGAACATAGAGGCCCTTTGTAAAAAAAACATTCCTTTCATATATTAGAAAATTATATACCTAATTAGAGAGATAGAAGCATTTTTAAAATTATTGAGGAAAATATTCATTATTGCTTAATTAAAATCTTAAAGAGTATAGTTCAATCTCATGTCAAGGAACAGTGAGATGGTCTCTCTCACTCTTTTAATTTAATTTGAATTTGTTGGTCAAATCAAATTAGATATAATTAGATCTCAAATAGATTCAACGGAGAATTTGACCAAATTCAAAATGTTTGTCTTCTCCCTTTTATTTATCCAAATTTTTTGATTTGATTCTTACTTATATTCTTATTATTTAATTGTGAATTTATGTAACTAAAGAAAAACTACATTGGTTTATCGTTATTTTTATTTTATTCCAATAAACTCCAAATTCATTAAAAATAATTGAGGCTAATGCTTTGAATTAGAATTTAAAAAAGAAACCACGTAGTTTAACTTATATTTTACCTTTTTTTAGTTTGCTGAAACTGAAAATGCAGAGAGTTACGAAGAATTTGTCTAAAACAATCTCTGATAATCTTTTCCAACAAAAAAAAATACAAAAACAATTTATCTTGATTTTTAAAAATTTTTCTCAACACATCTATGCAGGCTTTTATCAAGTGTTCTAGAAGAAACTTGTCTTGTTCAATAATAGTATCCCAGCTGTCACATAAAAAAATATGCAAGGCATGATTTAAAAAAGATTAGAGCACTAATTGGTCTCGTCTACACGACCGCAAAAATCAAAATACTGGTTAAGACATTCTTGACTCAATAATAGCAATTATGGGTATGCATAATTATAATCATAATTATAATTATAATTATAATTATAATACAAATAATAATAATAATAATAATATTACGATGAATGTAATAAAAGGAGAGAGCTACCTATTTTTCTTTGCTAAGGCCCCGCGCGTATTTTCCGATGTGACGCTTCACCAGCCGCATCCTTCGAGCGGCCAGCTTTGTCATCATCTTCCCCAATTTTCTAATCACAGTCCTATTCATTCATAAACTTACTAAAACCAACCAACTTAGCTCCTAAAACTAAAAATTACTGTCCCATCTGCGGCTCAGAAACGGGCCACTGAAAGCTAAGGCAAAATCCAAAACCAAGCAAAAAACTGAACAACGTATTTTATGACGAGGATATTCATATATGCGTGCTATCAAAAGTTTCTCGTCTTTGTAGAACGCAATCCTCGCGTCGGCCTTTTCTACCTAATGATACAAGCATTGTGATGGGGTAACGCACAGCTAGAAACCAGCAAGAGTGGACCACCGACGATCGAGGAAATATAAATTTGGGAGACAAGACAAGGACAATGATTTAGCTTTATTCAGACTTGCCATCCATGCCAAGTGGGGTAAACTCATACTCACTATGATCAAATTATCAAGCTAACATAAAATTAATCTTTCTATCAAAGAAAAAAAATCAGACCACATTCAGAAAACAAGGTCGAAATCTATTTTTATGACATCCCAAGGGCATAGATCATATAAGATGGAACAGGAAACGGTATATTAGTCATCAAGGATAATCCAACATCAAACAGCTGTCTCGGAATCAACTTAGTTCAAGATTAAGAGTAGCAAAGTCGTACCTAATGCTTGCCAGCCGCATTTGACATTGCTGGTACCACTATCTTTTCCTCCCTGTCTTCTTCTGATTATGGGTTTCATGGTGGTTATCGATTCCACAGACTGCTTTCCCATATCTTGTTTAATAAAAAATGACTATTGCCCTCATCAATACGTAAGGCCTATCATGCAAACTTTTATATAGCAATTTGCAGGGACCACAACATTGATTAGAACTGGAACTTATTCTAATTCAGGAAGATAGGATTGATGCCAGAATGGCCGGGTAAGCTTCTCAGTTCTCAACGTGCATTTTGCATAACCAAGGGTCATAAATGGGAAATAATGCAGTCAGATGAACATCGGAACCCAACTTAAAAAGAAATCTGTAGTTCCACCAAACTTAAAGGGCGTAAATATACAAAATGCATGCTCGTCCACTATCACATCAAGCAATCAAATCCATCATTGTTTCAACAAAGAGAAAATAAGTGTACCCAAATACATTCTGTGATGAATTAAAAAACATTAGACCAAGAACAAAAAAAATGTCAATAAAGTAAAAAGCATTAACATTATCATATGTTTTTTGAAGTAAAACCCAGTGTGCAGCTACTCAAAACTACCAATATTGCCCACTTGTTTTGAGAAATTAGCTATTGATTAACCTTCCAAGTCTCCAAACCGAGTCTCAACAACAGAGTATGGCCATTCTACAATAATATGGCCACGTTCCGGCAGTCATTGGTACCAGGGTGACTGTTTTAACAAACAATCATAGACCAGAGAGCAAGTGCAAAAACACAACAAATAAAACAGTAAGAATATCCAAATAGGAGTAGTGCAGATTTCCTGTGAAGCTACCAAACGCATCAATATGAATAATAGCTTCCACCGAAAACAGGGTGAATTTTCGATTTACTCCCACTGTAAAGGACATAAACATTTTTTCCCAAAGAAATGAAGGAAGAAAAAAGTGGGATTATGGGATAAAATAAAAACGAGAAGCGCAGGGCCAGGTAGAGTATCGGCTTACGTTGACCTGGAGCAGCTTTTGTGACGTCAAGTGGCTTCTTTGTCGGCTTCAGTACAAATTCTAAAATGATTCTAACCTTTGCTGCAATATCCTCTTCTCCATACGAAGTCAAAAGCTTGACTGCAAATGACGAAACGCTTGTTAGTTGACTATTTACACCGTAAAAATTGGGTACCATGGAAAGCAAGTACAAAGAGGCATGCTGGACAAGTATTTTGAAATAAATGCACCACTTATAAATCAATTTTATTCATCCCAACTCATGAACCATGTTCATATTTTTGACTGGTAGTGCTGCCTCACGCACGAGGGAAAGAAGACGACATATCTAGCGTTGATGGCCACCCAACAAATCCAGTTCCACGACTGATCTAATTACCGAGGACTGTCATCCTAGGCAAGATTGGGAACTAGATAAGGGAGTAATGGAAGAAGGTCCACACGTGTCTTTTCAAAGTCATCATAAATAGCCATCTGGGGTACAAATTATTTTGACAATCTATTTTCGAAAGTTAATTAAACGTGAAATGGACAAAAAAATTTAATTAAAAGAAAACGAAATGAGATGAAGGCTCGCATGGGAGGAAACTGAAATACCCACAAAAGATAATGTCTAAATTGGTTCATCCATGATTGGCAGAGCTAGTCATTCCTAATTCCAGTGAAAATTGATCGCTACTCTTGTAAGGATTTCGTACTTCATATGAAGTTTATAAGGCCAAGCACGTCGTTTTTCATCTTCACAGGGTTTCCGGAGAAGAAATGTTAACTTAAGAAAATTTCCACAAATAGAAGAAGACGGGCTCCTAAAAAGGTCTTGGCCTTATTTAATCTGCAACCAAGCCTGTCTGAAATTGGTCATATATGAATCAGATAGGTCTTAGGGCATAACACAATTCTACTAAATAAAAACTCCATATGATTCAGTTCATTCAAATTAAGAATCAAATTTGTCACATCTAAATATTCCATGCAAGCATGGTTTACAATTTCCACATCATGCATTATCCTAACCACCTCAAACCTTATCTCTTTTCTGTCACATTCGGACATGATGCACCAAGCAACCAACAAAATTATTGTTCTAGGGCTACCACATCCCATCAGAGTCATGCAGATAGTTATACAACCTTTAAGTTCTAGGGAGAATAGCAAAGCCAGGATTAGCACCCTCCTGTGATTCTAGACAAATATGAGCTCTGAGCTGGATATACAAAAATGTTCCTATTATCTAACACAGAATCATACACATATTTAGTAACTTGTAGCTTTTAAGCTTCAAATATTTAGTGAAAGATCATTGGTTGAAGCAAAAACAACGAGGTTTTTTAGAGAACTAACAAGAACAAGATAGCGTAGAGTGCCGAAACCTTCTTCATGGAAGAATAGGAAAATCTACATGTTGATTTGGAACAGAAACGAAAAATGAAGCTACCTGCATTAACATTTTAAATGATAAAACAATAACATATGCAATGCAAACATAAAAAATGGATTTAAGATCTATGCTTAGATCACCGAGACGGATGTTGCAAGAGGCTTAGCAGATCTAAACAACATGGACAGGTCCTCCACTTCATATATGAGATCCAAAATATCCAAAGAGATATCTAAATTAATCAAATCCCCAGCCTTGGCCACCTCCCTGAATTCATAGGAATAGACGGATTTATGTTAAATTTATTGAGACAAAATGGCTAGATAAATTACTCCATTGGCTACTGAGGTTAACAAAATCAAACTAGATAAAGCATACACAGAAAGGGATTATAATTTGCATCTATCTAAATCAAGTTATCAGGTTTCAGTACATTGTAACTAGTTGGATAGAAAGTTTTATTTTAATTAATTGCACGTACATCTATATAAAACCCATGACTTGAGCCAGGGTTTTACATTAATAAACCAGTCTATTCAACCATCACTTCTAGTCGAATCAGTTTAATGATACACGTGTTGAGCCAAAGCCAGTCGTGTGTTATGAACGATGAAGGTTGAGTATACCTAAGTATATAATGATAACGAAATGATGAAAAATGAGTTAGTAGAGTATATGAAAGTATGCAGTTATTTTTTATGTATTTGATCGTAAAATTATTTTTAGGCCGAATAACGCTTTAGGATGTATTATATTAGTTATAGAACATGTCATTTTGATGTTATTGGGTGCATTATATTTTATAATATTTTTCTATATTTTTTAAGATTTTTTTAAATTATTAAGAATTAGTTATTATTTTTTATTCTAATCAGGACTCGTGTCGACTTTTATTCATGAAATTGCCACAGAAACCCTCCCCCGATGCTGCCCCTCCTCATCTCGATTGCCGCCCCGCGCATCGCCGCCGATGCCACCTCTGACTGCCGCACCACAGCCGATTGACTCTGCTAGAGTGCCACTGAGCATTCCCCTGTTTTCCCGACCGCCGCTTGGCCTCAATGACACACGAGAGCCGCGCGCTCGTGCCTTGCTCCCATTGCCCTTTTCAGCCCGTTGTGCTACTTTGTCGCCGCTGTAACACCCCAATCCGGTTTACTCTCAACCTGGACCAGAACTGTTATAAAGGATCGAACTACTCGTAAACCGATTAAGTTGGCTAACCCAAAACCTAAACGGCTACGACATAACCCTCTCGACGTCTCAAGATGGAGCACACCACTAATGCACAAACAATGTATGAATAAGATGCAAACCCTAGCAAGATGCTACGTGAATGTCATGATGATAGCCACACACAAAAATAATTTAAATAGCAACAAAATTCCCAAAAATCCTGGAATAAGACGAACAGGGTCTCCCTTAAAAGTGCAATAAGGGGACGACCTGTTAAAAACACGACACATTATAGGGTATATATATAACAACATAATGCACACCACAATAAGATTTAAGCAACAACACATCTTGTAATTGAGTCTAGCCCACCTGCAATTCATACTCAGCTCATTTGGTTCCTTTTTCATTTTAGCATCGCACATCATTAAAGCTTATCTCAAAACATTTCTAAAACAAGGCATACGAGCCTCACAAACATATGCATATACGGCGAGCTCCTGCAACGAACCTACATGAACATAACTATTTACTAACGCCCATACATATATGATGCACGCCTATATAAATAATATATCCACATTCATACGTGAATCTAATCAAACATGACAATCATCTCAACAATCATACTAAATCTCTAATTGTCAAGCAAGTTAATAATTTATGATTTCATACATTACTTATTACCTAGCACTTTTAATTCCAATTTCAAAACATACCTATTCTAATTAGGTGAGAATGGTTTAATCAATTTAATCAGTTTAACTTAATACTAGCATGCAAAACCTAAATCATGCAAATTCATAAATTAACTAGTTAACAAGCATTTAATTAACTATTCAGTTGTTCACTAACAATTCCATTAGCGAGCATTTACATCACGCAGCACAGTCTACGCTAATCATCACATGTTTATCATAATTCACAATTAATTACTAAAATCATGAAGTTAATAAAATTAATTCCAATATACTACCATGACCATAACATGCATATAATAATACTAAAAAAAGAAGGAAAAACCACCTCGCAATCGGCGCTGAAATCGGTGTCTGACAGACGAAGGCGGTGAAGTTGAGTTAGCGGTTTTTGGCGACTGTGCCGGCGGTTTTTCGGCAGTTCCTGTGGTTTTTCGGCGCTGCCCCGATGGAGCAATCAGAGGTAAGGGTTAGTACCGTCTCGGCGAGCTTGACCCAATGGTGCTGACGGCAAGGACAGCCGCGGCGGCGATGGCCATTGACGGCAGCGTCGAGTTCGGTCGGGGGCGGTCGGTCGCTCGGATCAGACCCACGGCCGGCCTCGACGGCGGCGCTAGGTAAGGGGGAAATATAGGGGAAGTCGAGGGGAGAGCTTCGACGTCACAGCGGCAGCAGTCTGGCGCAGACGGTGGCTGAATCGCATTGGGAACGACATTGAAATCATACAAACACTTTGTATAGACTGACAAGGGTGAGTAGAGTTTTAGGACGCTGAAGGAGAGATTGACTTCAGCACTGTTCCCTCACAATACCAGAGGGGCACGATGACTTTGTAGTCTATACAGATGCCTCAGGAATTGGGCTAGGTTGTGTTTTGATGCAGAGAGATAAGGTTATTGCATATGCATCTCGTCAGCTAAAGGTGCATGAGCGTAACTACCCTACTCACGATTTGGAACTTGCAGCAGTAGTTTTTGCCCTCAGAATATGGAGACATTACCTCTATGGGACTTCCTTTCGATTTTTGACTGATCACAAAAGTCTAAAGTATATCTTCACACAGAAGGATTTAAACAGCCGATAGAGGAGATGGTTGGAGTTGTTGTCTGATTATGAGATTGATATCTCATATCACGAGGGCAAGGCGAATGTAGTAGCATACGCCTTAAGTAGGAGGCCAGTTCGAGACTCAGTGGGGATGGCAGCAGTCTCAGTGACCCCGATTGATACACGCCAGAGGCAGTTAGTTTGAATGATTGCTAGACTTTCGATTCAGCCCAGTATTTTTGAACAAATTAGAGCTGCACAGAATGAGGATAAACAATTGGCTCAGTGGTTAGAGCAAGGAGTTCATAGAGATTTGGTCAGGGATGCAGATGGACTGGTCAGATTGAGAGGACGTCTTTTTGTTCTAGACATCATTGAGTATCCAGAACTTCGTAGGACCATTCTTCACGACGCCCACACCTCGAGGTGCACAGTGCATCCGAGTGGAGTGAAGATGTATCATGATGTTCGATGATCCTATTGGTGGCCAGGACTAACGAGAGAGGTTTTTGACACCGTAGCCAGGTGTTTAGTCTGTCAAAAGGTGAAGGCTGAACACATGCTGTAAAACCCGTGACTCGAGTCAGGGTTTTACGTTACCGAACCAGTCGGTTCAACCGTTGGTTCGAGTCGAGTTAGTTTCATGAACCGCGTGCTGAGTCGAGGCCAACCGTGAGTTATGAGCGATGAGAGTCAGGTGTACCTGAATATATGATGATAACGTCGAGAAGATGGTGAGATATGAGTTATCAGAATATATGAAAGTATGCAGTATTTTTTCTTTTTTATATGTTTGATCGTAGAAATAGTTTTAGGCCGAATAACGCGTTAAGACGCGTTGGATTATATTCGGGTGGGTTATTAGTTATAGAGCATGCCATTTGGATGTTGTTGTGTTTGTTTTATTTTATGGAATTTTTCTAGATTTTTTTAGGATTTATTACAAACTAGTTATTATTTTGACTCAAGTAGGAATCAAGTCAATACTTATTTACGAGTTTGCCATTGAGAATACTTCTTCTTCCTCCCGACACTTACCCTTCCAAACCCTAGCCGCGCCGCCCACAGTCGTCGCCGCCGCCGCCGCTGCCGACGCCGCACTGCTGCCGATCAACGCCGCCCCGCCCCGCCGTGCAGTCGCCGTGCCGCCACGACCCACCCCGGCCACCATCTCGCCGCCACGACGTCGGAATCGCCCCACGAAACCTCCTCGGCCGTCACCACTCCGAGCCTGATTCCGCCGCCGTCCAGGCCGCGCCGCCCCTGCTGTGGCCCTGACGACCACCCCCTCGCCGTCGCCGACGTTTCCCCCACCACCCCGACCGCCGTCGAGGCCGGCCGCAGCCCCGATCGGAGCACACCGCCACCGCCACCCATTTTCGACGCCGCCGTCGACGGCCATCGCCGCCTCGGCTACCCTGTTTGACACCACCATTGGACCAAGCTCGTCGAGCTGGTGCCGATAGACCCCCTGATTGCCCCGTCCCGAATCATCGCCAGAAAACCGTCGGAATCCGCCGAAAACCGCCGACACTCGCCGGAAAACCGCCGGAACCGCCGAAAAAATTGGATTCTTGGGAAATTTGCCGGATCATTTGCCGAACGCACCCGGTCCAATCTGATCGAACTTTGGACGCCGCTAGGTGCCGAATTCGAGTTTCGAGCCACGAAACGGAAACCCTAACTGTCGCCGATTTTCGACGACGCGAGGTATAATTTATTTTAATTTAATTATTTGAAAGTATTGATTATTAGAATTGCATGCTAGGATTGGTGAATTGTATGTTATAATAATATATATAAATGTAGATTTGATTAAGGATAAAATATGAAATTTGTTTGATTGAGTGGTGTTAAAAATGGAGGCTAAGAAACTAATTAGGGTAACTAGGTAATGATCATGATCTAATGCAAACTAGCCTAAGTAGACTTGCTAGAATTGATATAGGATAATGATGTGTGATGGTTGATGTGTGATTGTGTTGATTGTGTGTGCATGCTATAGGATGTGTGATTCATCATGCGGGCGTTAGTTTTTAGCCTGATTGTGTAGGTACGGTGTAGGAGCTCGCCGCCAAGGCGCGTGGACCTGTTTGGAGCTTCTACCAGGTCCGTTTAGGACTCGTTCTCTGTTTTACGCTACTCTATTGTGTATTTGATTTATCATGTGCAGGACGAGTTAAGTAGCGTTTTATCGGATCCCACTTAACTCGGGCCATTTAACCAACGATTTTTTCGGATTAATAACCCTCGAGGATGAGATCCCTTGAGTTTGTTTTCAAACTTCAGATCCAGCTCACGATGCCTTCGGGCCTATTGTATAAATCCCAACCCAGACCTATATATATGTATAGTTTTCGTGTTTTTAGTGAGAGATGGAATGAGGGAAATCCGACTACCATGCTACGCGAGCGGGCACGTGTGTGTCGATAGTGGGCTCTGGAATGGTGTGCGGGCCGTTTCATTCCCGAGGGATCTCGACAACTCCACCTTTGAGTTCCTCAAACCCGGAGAAGTGTGGAGGTTCACAGGTACTGCATTGCAGCGCATGTCTAGACTTGTGGTTTTAAAGGGTACTGAAGGCGACTGCCTGAGAGTACTCGGCCTTCGTGCTCAAGGCCAGGAGTAATATGGAAGGTGCAGAGGGCGGAAAGGAATGAGATTTGATGCGAGAAGCGATTGAGAAATGGCCGAGGCATGAGAATGTGAAAGATAGGGGGACGTTGTCGACCCGAGGAAGTATATGGTTTTGATTCAACAGGAGAGTTTGCTCTCCTGTGCCAGATTGATATTAGTTATTTTCCGGGCCGGTAACACTCGTTACTGACGGTTTTTCTATATCTATGTAGGTGAGGAATGCGAGCGATGAAAGCTGTCAGGACTGCGGAGGAGCAGCATGGAACCGCGCACACATGTACCTGCCGTGTGTAACGTATAATGATGGTGTGTTATTGTTATGTAAATGATAATTTTGATGTGTTTGCTTGAGTGAATTACTTGTTATGAAACGAACTGATAAATATAAATGAGTAGGGAGCCTTGGAGTTCAAACTCGGCTCAGGTAAAAACGAATGAGATAATGATTGAATGTCATGGTAGATTATTATGTGTTACCATATTTTCATAAAATAGTATATATTTTCTTTTGGTTTCTCATTTATTATTTTGTCTTGTCTTTGCTTGCACGTCATGACATGCATGTAGGACTGCGTTAGAACCCAATTGTTCCCATTCATGCATTTCACATTTGCATCTCCATCTTGAAACGCCGAGAGTAGATCCTGGTCGGCTTAACCGAATCTAGTAGATTAGCGAATGGTTCGGTCGCCGGTGACATTTTCGGGTCGGTTCACAGGTGAGCCGAAACGGGGTGTTACACATGCGCCCCGGTAGGACCTTACAGCCATTGAAGACCCCAGAGTGGAAGTGGGAGAGTATAGCTTATGATTTCGTAGTCGGTCTGCTTAAGAATCGCCAGCAGAGAGACGCAGTATGGGTAATAGTGGATCGACTAACGAAGTGCGCATTTTATCCCTATTAGAATGGATTACCCGTTATCCACTTTGGCGACCTTGTATCGGGATGAGATAGTATGACTGCATGGAGTCCTGTTGGAGATCATCTCAGACAGATTTACATCCCGTTTCTGGAGAGCTTTTCAAGCAGCAATGGAGACAGAGTCGAAGTTTAGCACCGCTTTCCACCCTCAGACAGATGGGCAGTCTGAAAGAACTATTCAGATTCTTGAGGATTTGCTTAGGGCCTGTATGCTAGATTTTGGAGATGACTGGGTAGAGCATTTGACTTTGGTGGAATTTGCTTACAACAACAGTTACCCGGCTAGTATTGGGATGGCACCATTTGAAGTGCTATATGATAGGCTGTGCAGATCCCCAGTGTGCTGGGTATAGGGTAGTGAGCCAATGATAGTTGGCCCAAAGATAGTTCAGCAGACACAGAATGTGGTTATGCGGATTAAAAGAGGATGAGGTCAGCTCAGGAGTGACAGAGAAACTACACTGATCAACGCTGGGATTGGGATGGCACCATTTGAAGTGCTATATGATAGGCTGTGCAGATCCCCAGTGTGTTGGGTATAGGGTAGTGAGCCAATGATAGTTGGCCCAAAGATAGTTCAGCAGACACAGAATGTGGTTATGCGGATTAAAAAGAGGATGAGGTCAGCTCAGGAGTGACAGAGAAACTACACTGATCAACGCTGGCGTGAGGTTCACTTCATGGTCGGAGTACATGTTCTTCCAAAAGTGTCACCAACGAAGGGAAACATGAGGTTTTGGTATGCGTGGGAGGCTTAGCCCGCGGTACATCAAACCATTCGATGTTCTAAAACGTGTAGGTCAAGTGGCCTATCGCTTGGCATTGCCGCCTCACCTATCAGCCGTACAACCAGTGTTCCACGTGTCCTTATTGAAGAAGTACCACCTAGATAACTCCCACGTTATTAGTTTCTAAGAAATAGAACTTCGTCCTGACTTGACGTATCCAGAGGACGCAACGAGGATAGTTGATCGTCAAGTGAAGACCCTCAGACGTAAGCAGGTTCCTTTAGTATGAGTGCAGTGGAAGAGGTATCCTGAGTTGTTCGAGCAGCCAGCTTCTGGACCAGATACCCCATTTTCCAACCTCGATTACAATTTACAGCATTATGTTTGACGCCTCCTTGATTTAAAATTTTGAGGAAGAAATTTTTGTAAGGAGGGAAGGTTGTAAAACCTGCGACTCGAGTCAGGGTTTTATAGTCGTTAGCCGGTCGGTTTGACCGTGGTTCGAGTCAGTTCAGCTTTCAAAACACGTGTGCGGGGCGGAGGCCGACCGTGTGCACGTGCTATGAGGGTTCATATATACCCAAGTATCGATGATAGCGTTAGATACGCATCAACAGCCTGAGTTATCAGTAGATATGAGAGTATACAGATGATTTTATTTTTTTCATGTTGTGACCGTAGAATTAGTTTAGGCTGAATAACGCATTAGGATGTGTTAGATGGTATTCGGGTGGGTTATTAGTTATACGGCATGTCATTTGGATGTTGTGTTGTTTTGTTTGATTTTATGAGATTTTTCCCAATTTTTCTAGGATTTATTCTGAGTTAGTTATTATTTTTGACTCGAGCCGATGTCGAGTCAAGTTTCATTTACAAGTTTGCCACTCCTATATTTCTCATCTTCCTACCCCACAACACCTCGACGTTTCACCATCCTAAACCCTAGCCACCGCCCTTGAGACTTTTGCCACGCCCTTGAGACTTTGCACCGCCATCAATGCCACCTCGCCTCCGATCGACACCGCCTAGCCCGGCCGTGCCATTGCCTT
The DNA here is from genome assembly GCA_033002965.1 of Piper betle. NCBI lineage: Eukaryota > Viridiplantae > Streptophyta > Magnoliopsida > Piperales > Piperaceae > Piper > Piper betle. The sequence continues at coordinate 107,399 of JAURVB010014492.1, read as the reverse complement.
GCTACCACGACCATGCCCAGCCACCGTCCAGCCATCACAACGCTGGAAATCGCCCTCGATTTCAATGTTGTTCCCGACACGATTCAGCCACCGTCTAAGCCGGACCGCTGCCGCCGTGACGTCGAAGCTCTCTCCTCGACTTCCCCTACCTTTCCCCCTTACCTAGCGCCGCCATCAAGGCCGGCCGTGGGTCTGATCGGAGCGATCGACCGCCCCGACCGAACTCGACGCTGTCGTCGATGGCCATCGCCTCCGCGGTTGCCCTTGCCATCAGCACCATTGGGTCAAGCTTGTCGAGACGGTGCTAACCCTTACCTCTGATTGCTCCATCGGGGCAGCGCCGGAAAACTACAAGAACTGCCGGAAAACCACCGGCACAGTCGCCGAAAAACCGCTAACTCGACTTCACCGCCTTCGTCTGTCGGCACCGATTTCAGCGCCAATCGCGAGGTGGTTTTTCCTTCTTTTTTTAGTATTATTATATGCATGTTATGGTCATGGTAGCATATTGAAATTAATTTTATTAACTTCATGATTTTAGTAATTAATTGTGAATTATGATAAACATGTGATGATTAGCGTAGACTGCGTTGCGTGATGTAAATGCTCGCTAATGGAATTGTTAGTGAACAACTGAATAGTTAATTAAATGCTTGTTAACTAGTTAATTTATGAATTTGCATGATTTAGGTTTTGCATGCTAGTATTAAGTTAAACGGATTAAATTGATTAAACCATTGTCACCTAATTAGAATAGGTATGTTTTGAAATTGGAATTAAAAGTGCTAGGTAATAAGTAACGTATGAAATCATAAAATTATTAACTTGCTTGACAATTAGAGATTTAGCGTGATTGTTGAGATGATTGTCATGTTTGATTAGATTCACGTATGAATGTGGATATATTATTTATATAGGCGTGTATCATATATGTATGGGAGTTAGTAAATAGTTATATTCATGTAGGTTCGTTGCAAGAGCTCGCCGTCTAGGCATGAGACTACGCTTGGAGCTTCTGAAAGTATGGTCGGTATGGTTCGAGTCGAGTCAGTTTCAAAATGCGTGTACTGAGCCAACGCCGGTCTCGTGTATGACCCATGAAGGTCATGTGTACCTAAGTAAATGATGATAACGTCATAAACACAACAGAAAAGAATGAGTTATCAGAATATATGAGAGTATGCAGTTCATTTTTTTTATTATGATATATAATGGATCGTAGAATTAATTTTTGGCCGTTTACCGCGTTAGGACGTGTTACGGGGTGATAGTTCTAGAGTATATCATTATGATTTTTTTGGTGTTGTTTGATTTTATGGGATTTTTCCAATTTTTTTGGAATTTTCTACGACTTAAATATTAATTTTGACTCTAGTCAGAGACGAGCCAAGTAATATTTACGAGTTTGCCATCGAGTCTTTTTCTCCCCCATGCCTTCTTCCCCGACCCTTACCTCGACGCGCCGCCACTGTGTGCGTCGCCGCTGCTGCCGTGGACGCCCGCCCGGCCACCGATCGTCGCCGCCTAGCCCCGCGATGACGTCGCCATGCTGCCCGACCAGGTCCAGCCCCAATCGGGCCGCCGCGACATGAGGAAGCCACGTCGCGACGCCGCGTCCACGTTGTGCTTCCGTCGCCGATTCTGCCACCGGCGACTAGTGCCGTCGCGGACGGTTGGTCGCCTCAGCACCCTCAGCCCTCCAGCGACCTTCCTCGACCGAAACAGAGGCCCTCGCCACCGTGGCCGGCCGGATCTAGCCACCATCACCGAAGGCTCGGTTTTATGCATTTTCTGGCGAGCCCCCACCTCCGTTGGCCGCGTTGACCTCGTAAATGAGTCGGGCTCACCGAGCCGGTTCCAAGGGTACCCAACACGACCACTTTCCGGCCAGTAGATGCCACCGACGACTGTCGCCGGAAATCACCAGAAGCTGCAGGAAAACCGCCGAAAACCGTCGAAAAACCGGAATTTCTAGAATTCGCCGGAATTCACTGGATCTTCTGCGGGCCTCACCCAGTCGAGCCCGATCGAGCTTCGGATGCCAATGAGCACCGAATTTGAGCTCCGAGACACGCGACAGAACCCTTGCTGTCGCCGATTGCCGACTACGTGAGGTATAATTACCTCCAATTGAGTTATTTAAAATTGATTATGATTGTTAGCATAACATGCTAGAATTAACTAGTTGTCATGATGAATGCCATACTATGAATGAAGTAAAGATGTGCATGATGAGATTAAGTAAGTGATCTAATGAGATGAAGTATAAGCATGCTAATTGAGTACGATGTAACTTAGGAAACACGATAAATTGGAATGAATAGGATAATAGAATTATTTTCACTTTAATGATTATTGATTATTGATCGATTATTTGAGGGATGATTATTATGCCGTGTGATATTCATTGATTTTGATGCATCATGTAGTTAGTGGGTGTTAGTATTTGGTTTTGATGTATAGGTACGGAGTAGGAATTCGCTGCCTAGGCGCGATAACACGCTTGGAGCTTCTACCAGATCTGTTTAGGACTCGACTTTGTTTTACGTCTTTCTATTGTATGTTTATCTTATCATTTGTAGGATGGGTTAAGTGGTGTTTTATTTGATCTCACTTAACTCGGGCCATCTAGCCGAACAGATTTTCGGATTAATAACCCCTCAAGGATGATTTCGAAAACAAAATCCACTACAAGTTGCCTTCGGGCCTATTATATAAATCCCTACCCTACCCAAGAGTGGCATAGTACTAGTCAAGTTTGGGATGTTGTTGAGTTTCCAACTTAATTGCTCCTCAGGAAATGCCCTTCGAAAGTTCACATAGAGAATATGTATGTTGTTTTTTTATCATGGAATATCACAGTCCACTTGGCAGTCTGTAATAATTATTTTTCGGAGCAGTAACACTTATTACTGATATTTTTCATATTATATATGTACGTCATGTGTTCCTAAATTAGTTTTAGTAGAAGGAGAGATAAACGCTACACACACTTATTTTTTTCATACTTTTATTTGCATTTAATGTATTTCACACACATTTAATAATGTCTTCTATTCTCGAAACGTCAAGAGAGTTGCTTCGATCTATATTATTAATCAAGTCTTACAGATTAAGAGCTTTGACTCGATTCGATCGTAATATTTCTGATTTAATTTTTAAGTGAACGTAAATCGGGGTGTTATAAAAACAGTGATCTATTTTCTTTTGAAATAAAAATACATTATTCATTAAATTAATTTAGATTTAACAACGGACCTACTTTGCTTGAAATCCAAATAGATACCAAGGCAAACAATTGCATATTCTTTTCTGTCAAACGAGCCAAGAGCCAGCTCCTAGTGCCGGATCCAAGGCTGATAATGATTTTTCACAGCAAATAAGTAAATCAGAAGATGGCAATGCACATAATTTGAGGAACGCGGCCTGCTTGCGTATTGGAGACGAAAACAACTACAAAATAACTCCAAACGAATTCATAATTTATTGCTAGATAAAAAAAATTGCCTTTTGACTCAAATATTCAAACATAGATCCAAATTAATTTATACCTAGCTACGCTAATGACCTAAATCAATTCGCATACCACATGCTTTATGATAAAAACAATTGACGACTAATAATAGTGAACATGATGTAATCACACAAGAACAGAAGCATTGGAGTTCAAAACATCAATCCACTAAATTAAATACAAATCACAATTGAATAGAGATAGCACTACAACCAAATTATAAACAACTGCACACCAAATTTCTACCCAAGTGACAACCGGAAAACCAAATCATCATATCTAAAACCGAAAATTCAGGACAAAGCGGGATCGGACCTGCTCAGGCTGGGCAGAAACCTGCCGATGAAGAGGGAGAGAGCCGCGTACTTGACGACGTGGGATACCCGGAGTTGCTGCAAACAAACAATCACAAAACAAGGAGCAATACAAGAAATTGGTGAAGAGAAACCAGGTTAGCGATGGAGAGGATGCGAAGGGGTTGTACTAGAGAAGCGATTGAAGAGGAAAGTCAGCAAGCGGCGGCGACGGTCGGCGCCGCCATTTGCTCCGCCGCAGCGCCGCCGAAAATCCCGCCTTATGTTTCGTTTTGAGCTTTTGGGCCTTCCACTTTTGTTGATGCCGGGCCTTGATGTGAAAGTGGGCCGTTATGAGAAGGTGAGATGAGAGGCCCATTTGTGAATTGTACTTTGGGATTTCCCGGATTTGATGGAGTTCAGGTTTTTTTTTATTTTTTAATTTTTCTTGGCTTATTGATCGAAAAAGACAAAGTCTTTTCTTAAAAATAAAAACAATTTCATTTGTCGTCCTTTTGAAGATGTGGTGTGGAAGGTCGGAATATTCGAGTGAAATCGACAATGATGCATTTGCGATTAAGTTTGACTATTTTTTATTTTAATTTGAATAAATAAAACAAACATATATGACAAGTCGATATTAAAATTAAACAACGGCTCCGATCAAATTGCAATAAAATTGAAAGAATTTTGAGATGGGATATCAGAAGCCGAGGTGGCGGCTCTACAAAGAAAGGCATATAAATACACTTTAGAAGTGGGACAAAGTTATTATAGGCCATTTGAATCAAATCCAACGTTAACCCTAATGGTGATTGGATAAGGTTTGGACAATGAACCTCCAAACCTAAATTCACAAACCTTCAATCACCCAACTCCGAATTTTTATCTTTAGATCAATCACATAAAAATGGCCAATTATTTCGACCAAATTTGCCGTGGCAAAATTGCAAACCAAAAAACAATGTCATAATTAAGAAACATTGCCACCTAACATCTACCATTAATTTGACAATAAGAAGAAGTTGGTAATGAAACCAAATCCAATTGTAACAAACAACGTCACCATTTAATATAAATCATTTAGATATCATTCCACATTGCCAACAATTGGACATAAAAGAAAAACGAGTGTTAAGATGACACCCTCGTGTCGTTGTTGCCACGGGAGGAAAGGGGACCGCCAATTTGGACCAGCCTTACCTTCTTTTTTATGGTTGTTCCTTTCTACTTGTCCAGACTATGACTCTTCAAATTTCCCACAAAACTTGCACCCAACTTGTCTTGCTTTGGGAGAAGAAAATTGCAACTTCCATGCCCATGGCCAGCAGCATGTCGACACGAACAAGAACCAGAAAAATGCTGCTTAAGCGGCCAATCTGCACTATCAATTAAACATATCACAAGCCTGTTTTATCTCGCCCGCCAATGATATAATATAGATTTCAAACCCTAATCTCAAAATCCTAAATATCGGGTCAGTCAGACACGAATAAATACCCGTGTCGAAACCCAGCAAACGTTACCACTAAACCTAATTAAGAACGGAAAACTTGAAATATTTGTATATTATTTCGTTTTGACAATGTTAATAATGAAGCAGCTGAATGTTTCACATTCTGGTGCAAATTAGGCTGGCAACAAAACCCAATTTCTGCCTAACACATTTGTGAAGTTTGGAGGAGCTTGTTAACATTTTGGAGACAAGCCACAATTAGGCACATAACCAGATGGATCTGTTCAGCTTAGTAAATAAGATTTTTGTGCTGGAAAAGATAGAACTGTGGAAGATATATGTATATATATATATACACAAAAGATTATCAGTTCTCAATTTAGTGGGCAAACTTTTGTGATCCAGTTTATATCCTCCATCAAACAAGTATCACAAGTACTACAAATTCATAAAAATGGTGAGACATTTGTCTCCTGTGAGTAGTGGCCAGCTGCAAGATATATTGTGTTATACATGCTTATCCTTTAGGTGTAGTGCCCTTAGTTGTATAGTGTTATGTCCTTTTATCAATATTGTACGAGTGGCTAAGGTACACCCCGATTGGCTTTAGGTTAGGAATTTGACTTCTAATTATTGGATATTTTAAAAATATAATCTAAGGTACCCCATCTCCTAGTGTAAAGATACTGAGATAGGTAGTGTCTTTTATATATATTTGTTTATACTTTCCAAAATGAAAATTGGAAACCTATATATATATAACATCACCTATCTCAGGTAGAGATATGAAATTATTCTAACATATATATTAATTTCACTAAATAGAAAAATTGGAAGAACCCTAAGGATGTAGAGAGAAGGAATAAAAAATTGGACAATTTTTATATATAATTGTGATATCTCTCTATTTATAAACTGTTCATTAATGTTTAACTATTTTTAATTGTAATCTAAGGCTCAAGTAAACTATTCGTAATCATATTAGGTATATTAAATGGGCTTAAGTTATAATCCTTTTGTCAGCAATAGTGTTCAACATTTTTTTCTTTAAAAAAATAGTGTAGTCAATATTTTTTATACCATTTCAAATAATTAGCTAGATTAATATATCATTCTTCTCAATATTAGACTGTATGAACGCTAAAATTCTATGATTTACTATAGTTATGTAACTATTTACAATGTTCCTAGTTCAAAGTTTGAATAAAGAAAAGGTTGGTAACAAAAAAATTATAATAAAAATCTTCAAACTTTCTCGATTAAAAAACCCTAAATCTTTCATTTTTCTTTGTTTTTTTTAAAATTTTTACATTAGAGACGATATATAGAGGACTGTACATCTTTTCCATAAAAAAACCATATCCAAGCTAGATAACAAAAACAAATAAACAAATCAACAAGATGGTTTCTCAGATTCAAAGAGTACTAAAATTCTGCAATGCTTGGATCATCACTTTGGATCATCACTGGGTTCTTCATCTCACCTTCACCTGCTCTGACGTCAAATTTGTCCGACAAGAAAATCTTAGCCAAGGCCGTCAAACTCCACACTTCTTCTACTACCACGGAGTAAATAGCTCTCACTGGTCTATGATCAGACAATTTTGATTCACCCCTGCTATACTGCTTTTGCTGCATTCCCCTCCCATACCAAAGAATACGATCACACCTGCAACATCAGCACATCTCTCAATCATGCTTGATTTTTTTTCCATGTTAGAGCTTCCATATATATATCTGTATGATAGTTACCATGCAGGGGCTCTTCTTTTTCCCCCGTTTTAACTGCTCCTTCTCCATAATACTTGTCCGAGTTGGGATTGTATTTATATGTTGGAGCAAAGTCTATGATTCCTTCTTGCCAGCCTTCAAATACTCCTCCCTCAGATAGCTCAACTCTTAGCTTCATATCATAAACAAAAAAAGATTACATTGGTCTAAACTTTTTGGGTTATTTTTCTGATATTTTCACTTTCAACCATAAGGTAAAATGATCATTCAAAATACCTGATCATTCTCTAGTAGTACATCCCACCACCCTTTTTCTACTAAAAACCTTGTTTTGGTCTCTGGCATGGAGATTCTGTAATTCAAGTCACCTAACCAGAAAACCCGACTGCATATAATACAAGGTAAACATGGTTACATTGTAGCTTTGTTATAATAAATAACATCCAAACCGGAAGTAGATGATCCACAGATTAGAGGAGTGATAATATATTTATTATAATGTGTGTTTATATTTCAAGCCGGCATTGGCATCGTTGACTTCAAAAATTTTCTTATACTATTATAAAGTTAGTGGATCCGATCCCCTAACAAACGATATGTTATACACTTATAAACAAGTTGGTAAACATGGTTTAATTATCATAGCTAGATTAGTATATCTTGATCATTATTATCGACAAATATAATATTGTTTCCCCATAATCTGTATTGGGTCTGTAAGACTTTTTAAATGTAATCAACAGCAAATCAATCTTGTTAAATGATATTTAACATCAAAAGAATCTCAAGTTTACCAATTGTAAAAGAAACATGCATAAAAAAATCTGGTAAATGAATTCAACTCAGGTACTCACTCATGGCCTAGAATCTTTCTTGGCAAATCTGAAGAAGGTCGGCGAGGGAAGCAAGTTCTGGACAAGATATCAGTGGCATCCGAGTTTCTATGCACCTCATCCCCATCTTTGCCTCCAGAAGCCAAATGGCTACACACAAAGCAGAAGCTTGTTTCATGCAAACAAAATCTAACAGACACGGACCCCTGCCAATACATTGAAAACACGACCCACAACTGTTTTAGAAGAAAAAATAATTTTTAAAATGAAAAAACAGGTCTATAGAACAAGGTATTAAAAGGGTATATAGTTTGGGGAGAGATTTTGATGTTCACCTTGTTTCCTAGACAACCCATGATGCCACAACCGACACAGGCCACACTTGGGTACCGAACGAAACGACGAAGGTCAGATCTAACCCAAACACTAACGAATATCCCCACCATTTGCTTGCTAATGATGCACTTGAAGTCTGGTGATGTGGTAATTTGGTTGGACTGCTCAGAATTGGCATCCTTGTATGGATACACCTTTTGCTTATCCGTGGCAGCTTTCAACTCCAATTGGTTTCTCTTACCTTGCTTCAAAGTGGGTCTTGTCTTGTTCAAAGCTGCTCTGATTAAAGAGTTCCACTTTGTGGGTATCTTGGTGTTCTCGGTGCCTAGTATGCTCCCAGCTCTCAATGGCACAATTTCTTGGAACCTTCAATCCGATAAAAAAGTGAGAAAACATTGTCAGAGATTGGTTGCTTTCCTTTGCATTCTTGAACTCGTTGAGATTGATTGATTACCCGAGGACATAGATATCACAGGGGTTGTCGGAAGTGTCTAACCAGTCCTCCAAATTCAGATTGTCCGGCGGTGCAACACCACCAACGTTCCATGTACTAACATACAACCTGCGCATCATAATTGGTGCAAATGTAAATTAAAAAAACACAACGACAAAGAGCAAGCAAACATGATTTTAGCTAAATCTACAAAAAATAAGTTTACTTGTATTTGCGAGTGCCCCTTCGATGGTCAGTTGATTTCTCCATAGACAAGTGCCGGGTTGGGCTAATACAAGTACCAGGCATGGCTTCAATGTTCGTGACATCGGCAACAAAACGGCTGCTGCCCATGCACCTCTTGAGGAGCTTGTTGGCCACCAATTTAGGCCACATAACCTTAAAACAAGTACCACACAAGACCCATGTTTCACCACCATCTCAAACCAAAGAACTTAATCAATCCACAAAACAAAAACAATTGAAATGAAAAGTGTTGCTTACTTCGGTTTGCGTCCCTTGCATGGTGTGATGAGATTCTTCAACACTGGCATGAAGAGGAGCTAGTGGGGAGATGGCTAGCCAGCTAGCTGCATAGAAAACACCATATATAGAAGAGAACGGGACGATGGAGCTCGAGGGGGTAGAAAAAGATATGGTTTGCCAAGTGGAGGCTGAAGGGAGATGAGCAAGGCTGACCCACCTGACGTTGTCGATGATGCCCATCAGATATATATCTCAATTCTCAAGCCTCTGTGTGCTCAATGGCAATGCCTGCTCACCAAAACCCAAAAGACTAGTGGACAACAGCCACACAACCATGATAGGTGGGGTTATCTACCTCCAAGCCTTCAAAAACATCGGCACATATCGATCACCATGTCACTATCTTCCATAATATCTAGCCTTGTGCAAGGATAAAATACAAGTGGGGAACAATGAGATTATACAGTCTCGAATGTTGATCTTGGGCCACTTTGTTTAAGGGGAGGAAGCAGGTGAGTAGGGCCATGGTGAAAAAATAAGGTAGACAAATTGTTCATATGTGATGAAGCTGAGTCAACCATCTTTTATATATATATAGACCTAAAATTCAAGAGTTCCCAGCCATTAATTTAAGCTTTTTCAATAGAGATGAGAACGCACAAGAACAGAGTAGAGGACAAAGATGGGTCTGTAGCATTTTCAGCAGGAGTACGTTTCGAAGTCGACCATTGAATAGAAGAAATCGATTTGCTATAAATTAGTTGGTGCATAGGCCAAACTCCAAAGCAACAAACTCCAATGAATGGGGGTTTGAAAATGGGAAACACATGAGGCTAAAATATCCACAAATCAATAAACTTTGTTAGTTTGTATTACCCTACACACGGAATTGTGTTATAATAATTGGGATTGCTAATGTTCGGCTGAGTCATTGAACACTCGACCATTTGGTGTTCTCTCCTTATCTGTTTATAAGTGTTTTATTAAATTTTCAATATGGGTTTTGTCCCACAGAGTTGTTTTTCTTCACGTTCTTATAGTTATAGATGTATGTCCTAGTTAATTTTCCAGAAATTTCGACCCGAACGTTCGAATTTGCAATATTAATGTCAAAGTTTCATCATTTAGATTAGGATGTGTGTCATATATGTCGCTTAAAATTTTGTTAATTTTTTGTGGGAACATTGAAAATTTCTTTCCCATGGTTTTGTTGATCTTGACATGAATAATCAAGGTAATTATGTATAAGCCACAAATTTCATATGCTAATTATCCTAAGCCTCAAGTTAATTGGTTGTATTAAAGAAAGTTATTAGTAGATGCGGCGTACGTTGTCAACGAAAAATATCAAGAGATTGGATGACGACTGGGGAAGAAATGTGGCCATGAATTATGCAAGGAGTGACGTTTGGGCATGGCAAGTTGTTCTTGATCCTCTCTTCTCCACCACAAGATATTTAGCCTTTGTTTATCCAAGTAATATCTCCAAAGATTAGTTTCATATATTTTAATTAATCAACCTATATATATATGTTCACATCTAGCTTAGTAAAAAATTTAGACACACTTAGTTAGAGGTTGGAAATTTTGTAATGACTGGTCATGCATGTCTTGTTTAACTGTGACATGGATGTTTAGGGGCTTCTAATTGTTGACCAACTATACATGTATAGTTCTTCCAATTGTGACAAGACTAGCAATTTGTAAGTTTGTGACACCCAAGGCGAGTCAAAGATAATTTTCATGTTCAATGCTGGCCGAGTTGTAAATCAAAATTTAAAAAGTATGAGTGCTTTTGTGTATGTTCAACCTTAGCTAGTTTGGTAGTTGCTTTTAAAATAAGTTAATTATGCCCATTAATCTGCATTTGGTCGAATTTATTAGAAGCTAGTTGTGTGTGTATCCATGAGTGATGATGAAAACTTCCTATTTTTTTATGGAGCTAATATATTAAGAATGGGTTTGGATTGAATATAGGTTGGATATGGACAATATTCGGACAAGTTTAGAATCGGATTATTTGTATATGTTCGCAATGAATTCTACTACTATATTTATTTTATTTATGGTGTATATTTATATTCGATATATCTAAATCAGCCAAACTTGTATAGAATCCAATCTAATGAAAAATTGTCTCAACTTTTAAAATAATTAAAATGTTAATATAAAATATAAAAAAGATAATATATTATTTATCTTTAATATTTAAAAATAAGTTTTATGAAATACTACCTATTAGATTAGGGCCAAATCACCCCAAAATTATATATAATTCGAATATTTTTAGATATATAATATATTTAATTAGTCTAAACTTGTACACGTATCTTAATCGGTTCGAGTTGAATATAAATAAATGGAATGAATACAGTTCGGATTCACAGGATATCTGATAATATATACAGCTTTTAAAATAATGATGAGAATTGAGAAGGTTAAAATAAATATGAAAATTTACAAACTACATATTTAGAATGCTTCAAAACCCTAAGGGGCCAAATGGCTTTATTCCCAACACATAATAATTGACTTACTATTTGTTAACCTACTCAATAGCTGATTGTACAATTATTTATCGACTAATTAATCAATTCTTCAACTTGTAGCTTTGATATTCATTTTACTGTTTGAGGTGACAAGTGGTTTTAAAATCTATACCTTCCTTTTTGTATACATGAAATTACCAAACTCCATGTTACACAGTCTTCTGATCAGCAACACAGTATTCGAAATGATTTCGACAATGGGTTCACTTGAAGTACTGAAAATAATGCAAATAAATATGACTTTAAATTTAAATAAGATTAATTATATCACTCTGAATTATCAATTTCAATCAAGTAATAAAAAGTTAACACAATAAATAAGACTTCTAATTCTTCAAATAAAATTATACTCAAATTAAATTTGATTTGTCGATTTTAATTATGATAGGATTATGCTCATTGTGGATTTCATCCATTTTAAATCAAGTATTAAACTTTTTTCTGAAAAACATGAAACATAATAAATTAAGCTCTATGTGACAAAGAAGCCAAATTTTCGTCGAACACGCATATCGATAGCCGGAGATTATGCCAAATCAGAAATATATAATAACAAATTAATAAATTATACGAAAATCTTGTTGCAAGTTGCAACTCAGTTCAACTGCCTACAACTTGACTAATTATATTATCTAAACCAGTGCAATTGGTAAACCTACCTAATTATTTCCTTAATTAATTTTACCATTGACATCAATGATGCAAGAATGAAAGTTATTATGCGACTATTAGAAGCTGACAAATACAAGCATATGCATATGTAAGAGTTGGAATATATATACTCAAAGATGAAAAACAATAAGAACAATGCATTATATAAAGTGGGGAAAATAGTTTCTGGACAATATATATAAGCAATATTACTACAAAACTGCATTACATATGTTAAACCAGACCATATATATCCTCTTGAATTGTATATTATTAATAAAAAACACAAAATAAATAAATAAATAAAAGAAATGCAACCTTTATCTTGAACTGGGTAAGAACATCATTATGCGTATTAATCGGAAAACTGTCTCGTATTTAGAGACAGGTGATATTGACTCAAAGCTGCATGTTAACATCATCAACAACTGAAGAGAAAAGAATAACAAGTTGGGAAGAAGACGACGTAATTCAAGAGACCAAGGACGATATCCAGAACCTTCTATGCCAAGTATGTATTCATGCCTGTCTACCTCTAGTCACTAATTGACAATATATATATATATATATTTTTTCCCATTATTTCATAAACATATTTATATTAACAAAAAGATATTATTATAATTAAAAGGCAGCCTAATATAAAATTCACATTTCAATAATGGCTTTTATAATATTCATGATCAAAAGTTGTTTTTTTATAATGACTCAACTACCTTCAAATTTCGGTAGATGATTATTTTGGAATTTAACACTGTGCTGGGCTCAATTTCATAAAATAATTATTTTGTCATTGCTGATATTTCGAAGACGACTGTATGTTGATTTTTTGGCAGCTACCCTGTGACTTAATTTTTTTACAAAAAAGAAAAAATTGGGCAGCTCTTTGTTCAAACCAAACCAGGGTCATGTTAATTCACTGTACAAAAATGTCCCACTCAAACATGAACATCGCACAGTCTCTTCGTTAGATCTACTGTTTTCTTTTAACCACATTATATTTACTAAATGCAGAGACAGAAGTCTTTTTATCCAATGTTGGTGCAAGTAGTATTGCTCCGGCTTGACTCGAAAATACCGGATTTAGATCCATAATCGATTTAAAATTAGGGTCGGTTTCGGGTTTTACAAGACCCACACCCATTTTTTTTATTTAACCTAATCAATTATAAACTTTTTTACGGCCCCTATCTATTCCCCTCGTCAAGCAAAGCACATAAAGGTTTGTTATTTCTGTTTCTTCGACCACTTCATGAACGGTGACCACCTGAAAAATTAAGCAGTTTGGTTGATAAGTTTCAACTCTCAATCTCTCACCAAAATTATACATTGCATTTATTGATTGCTATTACATTGCCAGACAATAATATTAAGATCAATTTCTTTTAAACAAGTAGGATTTTTAATATGATCATCATTTGCAACAGTTGACCATTTTTCTTATTTCAGTAATCGCAAGTCAAACAAGGGAAAAATTGGAGAACTGCTTCTCACAATGATCCGAACTACCATTACCGGTCTTATTTTAACGACTGTTAATTCAAAAGAACTAGCTCAAAGTCAGTATCCTGCACTCTCTACAATAGCAATCAATCAAGACTGCAAAACACAAGCACTCGCACTCGGTGAGGAGCCATTACTATCCTTGCGAGCAGAAGAGGAAGAAGAAGAGATGAACTTCTTGAGCAAGTTGAGGACAGAACGAGCCACTCTAAGTGCCGGGTCTTGACTCACCGTCTCTCTAAACGTCGCATGGGCTCGCAGCGCCACCTCAATGTCCACCCCAAGCCTCACCTGCTCATCCTTGATCGCCTCTTGGCACAACCCACAAACCCACACCCTTCCAAACCTGTCCTTCACCCATTCCATGTACCCAACAGTGCACTCCTCCCACATCCCACAGCACCCACATTGAGCCCAGTTCACCACTTCCATGCTGCCCACCTGCTCCAGCATTTCCCTCTTCCCCAGCTCTACCCTCTTCTTGTTTGTCAACCAATGTTCTATACATATGTAGTAGAATAAAGTTGCTCATATGTCTCAACTGCCTTCTGGGTACTTGTGTCGATGCCTTGTTTGATTTATATAAGATGGAACCCTGCGTCTGGCACTCTTGGCGACGCCGATCAGATGCAGAACAGAACAGTGCACATGTGACCTAGGTGGTATTAGCTGCACTATTCCTCGTGCTATATGCCTCGGCCTTCAAATTTTGAGCCTATAATAGTAGTATTTTACAAACAGGTGGATGCATAAGAACCAAAAAGAAACAGTAGAAGCTACTCATTCTGTCAAATCTATTGCGGAATGTAGCTCTAAAATGGTATTTTCTAGGGATTGAACAGATCTCAGGGTAGGTGGTATTATGTTAGTTAACGCTGGTAATGGCTAGTATGTAGTAAAGTTAGTTTAGCACTTATTTATATTGGTTATTACTACATTTTTAAAAAAATCTTTCTGTCGCCGAACTGTATGGTTTGTGGGTAAGAGAAGGAGCTAGGAGTAGAAACAATAAACTAACATGGCAATGTTTTGGAGAAGATAGGGAGCATGGATCCATCTGAAACTGGATGACGACGACGATTAGAGTTGTTGTCGCCTGGTGGAGGATTGAGCCAAATCCATGTGCTGCTGCAAGGCCTGAAAGAGGAGTCCAACCAACAAACTGTGTGAACAACCACCGCTTTGAAGTATTCAAAGTGCAGGCAATCATATACACAAATATATATGGATCCTCAAACGTTCAGAAAAAAATACACTCAGAAATGCGTGCACTTGGCTTGTGCAATGAACCTAGAAAGTCCAAGCAATGGGAGACTTAAACACGACCCATAACAGTGTCAGTATGGGAAAAAAATATTATCTACTATCTTCTATTGATTGAAGTAGAGTGTGCGCTTATGTGAAGATATTTGCTCCTTATTGTAACCATGCATTGCATAGTACAAGACTTTTTTTTGATAAAGTAAGCATAGTACATGACTTACAAATAGATGTTTGAGCAAAAACTTCCTTGCAGCTCTGGGAGTTCATGTTCATGTTCCCATTTCAAGGAATGTTGCAGGTGAAGCCAATTTCAGTTTCACACATAAGGAAGAGGCCAATTTTTGTAGAACTGACTTCTGATGGAAACCCAGAAAGCAGAGAAGGGTAACTGATCAAAGAAGACCAATGGGAGTGAGGTTGATAGGAAGACAAACTCCGACAAAAAAGCGAATGGGGAATCTAGCATGATGAACGATATCCTTGATGATCTTTCCCTTTGAAAATTTTGAGAAAGCTGAGCTGCTACACCTGCACCTTCCTATCCCGTGAAGGAAAACAAATTATATAAAGTAAGCACTTCAAAAGAAGGCTGGAAAGAGCAACCCTATGGCCTCGAGCCCCTTTTGCCACCATTCTACGCACGCTGTCTTTCCCGTGAAAGATGCAAATTGTACAATCATCTCTGTTTATATCTCAATATTGTACACTGTGATTATTTTAGAGTAGCTTTAGCAATGTAGGGAGATGTATATCAATCGGATAGTTTTGCTTTGAACTAAATTTCATCAAAGCCTCAAAACTTCAAACTAGCATAGTTCTGGAATCTGGGGTACATTGCTTGCAAAATAAATCTGAGCACTTCTTACAGATGAACCTGCATTAAGTATCAGAAGGGTTTAGTAATCTCCAGAACAATCAGTTATTCAGTGTAAATGCCATCCTCATCAATTATATCAGTACTTTATCCCAATCTTGAGTAAACTTGCATAATGCTCTCATTAGGATGAGCGAAAACAGTTTGGTTATAGAGGCAGCTTTTAACTATTCTCCCGTGTACAGTTAGAAACTTTGATTGTGAGAGTCTTTGGGTAAAAAAGAGATTCCTATCAATTTATTGTGCCTACTAATCAAAGAACATTTATACAACAATCTCTACGGCAAAGCAGATGCTATATATATCTTGCCTCACGTAGAATCCGCTTCAAACCAACAAGCTAGAAGCTTTTCCGCTATTCACACCTATGTACATGCCAAGATATATTCTGTCATGCGCATCTACAATTACTAAACATCATACATAAACAGGAAATTGGAAGGTAGAAAGCAACTCTTATCACACAGTTAATCTGCCTTATAAAGCAAAGCACCTCCATAGCGTAAACTCAAGTGCCTATAGGAAGCTCTAATCATCATCTGAGCTTCATTTATGGATATGTCTAGCAGCGGTGTAGGCTGAAACTGCAGATCCCGTCATTCTCAATGACTGTTGTACAATGTGCACACTCTTCCGAGCAGCCATCCAAATGATGCAAAATAATCCAAACCAACCTATACAGCAAATGATGTCAAAATTGACGAAAGACCAAGAGAAGATTACGCAAAGATCACTAAATGGAAGAATAATATGTTGGTTGGCTACCAATAATATGCTTGAATGAGAGTCTTATACATTAGAATCATCTCACAGATTGCCATTCAAAAAATTGAACTAAGTAAAAAGTAACTACTAAGGCTGACATACCGGCTATTATTAAAACAGCCACAATCGTTGAGAAAGTTGCAGTTGAAATGACAAAAACACCCAATGATAATGCTGCAACATAAACTGCGGTGACACAGGCTAAGAAGAAAGCTAAGAAGCCACCAGCTAGAGCCAAAGATACAAGAAGAGACACGACCACTGCATTTGCTGTTGCCGCCACAAAGAAAAGCATAAACACAAGCAGCCCTGTCAATGCAAGAAGAATAATAGTCCCAACCTGCAAGTTCATTAACAGAAAGAATTTGACACTTGAAGTTGAAATAGTTACCCAGGCCTTCACAGGTTCTTTGAGAATATAATTTGGTGCGAACAGACATGATACATAAAGGCAGAAATTCAATAGAAAGTACTAGCTCAATTGAGCCCTCGTTTGATTTGAATGTTGTTCTGTTCTCTAACATGGGCAAGGTTCGGAAGGTAGGGAAAGTAGCAGCAAACAAATTGATAGAAGACAACTGTATATAGTATTTGTGTTTTAACATGAAAACAAGCTCAGACAGAGGAGAAGAAAGGCAAAAGAGAAAACAAACTAATCAGCTTAATCCTCATTTTAAGGTTTTTTAGTTGATCAGCTAAACTTTTGGTTTTCTTTTTAATGTAATCATTTACTTCTTCCAACCTTCAAATGCATCATAATGTCAAGTAAAATATAGTCTTCATAGGAAATAAGACAAATTCTATGCATCTAATGTACTTCAACAATCTCCTCAGAGACATTTTCTACCTCCCATGAATGCTTCACCAATTCAATGTCAGCAAAGTTGTTTCTTTACTTAAGGAAATTATTGAAGTATTATATACAAAACGGCAAGAGATATAAGATTAACAAACTGAAATAAAGAAACTAAACAACAATGAACTCTCACATATTCGATAGATAAAAAAGGTTACACTTTCTAACAACTTGAGATTTAATGAGAAAGACCAGGACTCTAACAACTTAAGATTTAATAAGAAAGACGAGAACATAACAAAAAAAGAAAGAAAGCACTCTAGATAAAGAAATAGTTTAAGTTCTGCCAGAAAAAAATAAAATAGATTCAGCGTAAAAAGCTTAGAATTGCCAAGTACTAAAGAATAATATAAATAAAAAATTTCTGCCTTGTAACTTAATCTTTTATGAGAAGACATCCAAGTAAATTCCATCTAGAAAGCAGACGCAATGTCATACATCGCAGTCCATATCTTTATCTCGACATCTTATATTTTTTAGCTGACTTGTATCTTCTCATCAGATCAACATGAAAATATTTGTAACCAACGCATCACCTTCTTCCCCAATACCTCGCTGCAAGTAAACAAACCCCACATCTAAAGAACTCAACAAGTCATGCTCATCCATGTCTCACTAGCCCAGAATCACAGTTATAGTTACCAACTGATTATTGCAGTCTCCAAACTACAATTATCTAGCCATATAATCCACTGAACATTCCATCAATTGAATCCATGTTAAATGATACATTAACAAGTAACAAAACGAGAGGACCAAGCCTCACATCCTTAACCACTCATGCGCTTCCATTTCTGATCAAACCAAAATCACCATTTACCCTCTAGAACATCGCAGATCATATTTCCAACCGATTATCCAAGTTTCCATCAATCTAATCCAAGGTAAACAAGTAATCAAAACAATAAGATCGCGTAGAAGAGTCGGGTACAGTTCGATCGATCGACTCACCGAGACGACGAGGAGGGGTCGGAGGGGGCTCCCGCGGCGGGTCCAGCGGAGAAGCTCCTGGGACGAGTTCCTGCACCCGATCCGGACGGATGCGGCGCCGCCGCCGATCGCCGCCCAGGCGCGGCTGAGGAAGGTAGAGGAAGGGTCACCGGCGGCGAATATGGCGGCGAGGAGGCGGCGGAGGGCTACGATCAGAGTTATATCCTCCTCCTTCCCAGTGCCATCGACTCGGACCACGTTGACGCCATCGACCGACTCCGACTCCGACTCCGACTCCGCCATGGCCGTCTTGCCGTCCGCCGCCGTCCAGGTTTTCCGACGAAGTCGGGGGCGGCGATCCTAAATGGGCTTTCTATATGAAAGACTGCATTGGCGCGCTTTTGTAAAGCCCATCTAAATTAGGTGCCGGGATGGATACGAATACCAGATAATCAATTACTTTATCCCTTTGAATAGGGTTTGATTTGAATTAGAGTTTTTAGCATCTGCACATATATACGAAAAAGATTATCTCAGCTAAGAGTAGATAAGTTTTTTATCCCCAACACTAATTCAGGTCGTTTGATTATAAAGATGACCTAGATTTTATTAAAAAACAATCAAAATACTCCTCCACCCCCTCTTTTCCCAACGATTAGGTTTCTAACCGTCGTCGACATTGGTTGTGGTCAGGCCAGGTTGCCCAGCTGTGGCAAGTGTCACGGCCTTGATGCATGGGCATGTCCAGGTGCTAGGATTTTGATGGTTGGTCCTAGTATCTCAGCGTCTATGAGGGGTAGCGGGGCTATCCGAGTAGTGGAGACAACTTATCGAGGCTAATCCGTGTTATCATTGCAGGTGGCGGACTTGGTGTACTGATGCTGTTGTGATGACCGAGGGCTGCTGGGAGTAGAGGGCCGGGAGACAGTGACCAAGAAACCTCAAGTGGCGCTAGTTGGGTGCTGGTGTCGAGCATCACAACTGGGTTACGAGCATTGCGCTAAATGTGTCGGCAGAGCGAGGTTGAGGAGAAACTGAGCGTATCGGAATCTGAAGCGAGCAGCATACCGATCACTGCCGAGTAGCATACAGAGCAGCGCTGCATAGTGAGCAGCAGGCGCTGATGCGTGAGCGCATGTGGGTGCCGTGCCAGATAGTGGCATACCGGAGGAGCGCGTAGCGGTAGCGGTGGTGGTAGTGAATAGTGGATGTGCCGAGAGGAATTCTAGCGGGAGTAGGAATGCCAGCGTTTGGGTTTGTAACTGCTGGATGCATTTTGAGGTTGATCTGAGGGTTATGGTCGAGCCAGGGGCGAGCTATTGTCTAGCGGTGCAGCCAATGGGATTGGCGAAAGTCTGTTACCGATAAGGATGAACAAAATCTTGGGAGGATCACGATCCTAAACAACTGTGGAGATAAGGATGGATCATATCTTTGGGAGAGATTATGATATCCTTCGGCTAAGGATGAACAAAATATTGAAATTAAGGATTTGGATAAGTATGGAGGAAGATACGGTATCTAAATCTGGAGAATATCTTCTGTGAGGGAAGATATGCACGGAGGTTCTATATAAGGAGAATGACCAGAAGATGAAAAGAGAGCCCAACAGCAAGAGATCTCATTGAGCGGGTGCCATTGAGGGTTGCTGAAGAATTGGTGCAGAGATAGTCGCCAATTGCGTGACGATGTGAGACTGCCGAGAGAGAAGGAAACTGGTGGAGTTGCTGCAGCCGGTGCTGTGCGTGAAGACTAGAATTCCATTACTGAAGTCGGCCAAAATCTAGGTAGGCATCATGTTGGGGGTTGTTGTGCGCGAGTGATCCTATAATTGAGTCTTGTGTGAGGTTAGGTAGCATTGGGGCGAGGCGTGTGGGGGCTGTCCACAAAGCCAAGCAAGTGCTTGAGGTTAGGTAGAGTACTTGTAACCCTTGTATTGATTTGATAATATAAGGTTGGGATTTGTCCCGTATCTGTGGTCTTGCTTGTTGGTCGTTGTTTGTAAGCGGAAGTTTTTGAACCAGGTTCGAGGTTTGAACTTATATGGCCAGCGTTGCAGTAACGTTGTGGATGAGACGAGTAAGGGGCAGAGGGCACGCCTGAATACTAGTAAGGGTATTGGGGATCGGGCAGTTGCTGCGGTAGCCATTGTTTGGCTCTCGAAACAGTGACCAAGAGTGCTGTATCGTGGTGTTTGCGGTGAACACTGATAATCAAGCGAGAGGCTGGGCATAGTGATATCGAGGGGTGTTTTGCTAGTCGGGTGTGCTGGTAAACCTCGAGGTGTTGAAGTTGCCGAACATTGTGGTAGTGTTTGGAACATTGGCTTCCGGTAGTGGGACTACATTGCGTGAAGAGGTTGAAAGGCTGGTATTTCTGGGAGGAATACGCCGCACAGGAGGTGTTCGAGGGCAAAAAAATTAGTCCTAGGAACGCGACTGTGATAGAGGGTATCAGAGCTTGATCGAGCCTTGGTTACGTGCAAGGAAGGAACAACTTACATCCAGTAGAGGCTTTTGCTATCACGATCGCATAGATGCACGATCAACTGATGGGCTCAGGGAGCGTGTTGCACGGCTGGAGGTGTTGGTTGGAGGGCTGGCCAATGGTGATGATGATATGCACACGGTGTTTGATCGGTTGCAAACCCTAACCGAGGTGGTGGAGCGGGTTGCTGATCAGCCGGAATCTAGCAGTGTGCGAGGTGATGATAGGACTGAGATCGTGGAGAATCTCAGGGTTGGTTTGGAGTAGATATGGTTAGAGGTGGCTCTTTTGAGGAGTGCGGTACTCAATTAGCCTCCTCAGCACGTTGGTGCAAATCAGGTAGCCGAACTTCCAGGAAGGCTTAAAGTGCTGGAGCCAATGAATTTTGGAGGAACCAGGTCCTCAAAAGATTTAGAAAACTTCATATGGGAGATGCAAGAATATTTTTAAGCTGCCGAGATTCTTGCTCATAGGCAAGTCTTGATGGCCAGTATGTTCATGACCAATGACACCAAATTATGGTGGAGAACACGCACCGAGGACGATGAGAAAGCGGGACGTCTTAAGATAGAGACTTGGGAGCTTATAAGACATGAACTCAGGTATAAGTTTTTGCCAACCAATACCGCTTGGGTGGCAAGGGATGCTTTGAAGAAGCTTAGGCAGACTAGAACAGTGAGAGACTACGTCAAGCAGTTCAACTCATGTTTGTTGGATATACAAGATATGTCAGAAAGTGATAAACTCTTCAACTTTGTGTCTAGACTGTAACCTTGGGCACAGATGGAATTGAAGAGGCAGAAGGTGCCCGATTTGCAAACTGCATTGAGTGCTACCGATGCCTTAGTAGATTTGAAGACTGCAGCCGGTCCGGGGGATCGAGTTTCCAAGGATGGCAATACGGCGGTGAATGAGAGGAAATCGTTCAAGCCGAGACAAAAGGGGAAGGTAAGAGTTTCTCTGAGAGCCGAGCGGGTCAGTTCCCAGGGGGATGATGCGAGGACGAAGCGATGATGTTTCCTTTGTTCAGGACCTCATTTGGCAAGTGCCCTAATAATCCGAAGGGGAAGGTGAGTGCTATGTAGGCTGAAGAGAATGCTGATTCAGGTGAGCCAGTTCATATTCTACGTTGCAAATCATAGGAGCTTTGAGGGTTGAATGACCCAAACCGGGTTTAGGGTTGATGTATGTTCCAGTGACTTTGAATGGAAGAAGGGTTTCAGCGTGGTTGACACGGGGGCAACTTATAGCTTCATTTCGACGAAGGTGTCGAATCGCTTGGGGCTAAAATCTAGGGTTACTACCAGCAAGGTTAAGACTGTGAATTCGCCAATCAAACAAGTTCAAGGTGTGGGTCGGGGAGTCCAAGTTGGCTTGGGAGAATTTAGTGGCCGAGCTGATTTCATGATCATGGAAATTGACGACTTTGAGGTAATACTCGGTAACAATTTTCTGGTGTCAGCTTGTGTAGGAGTGCTACCACACTTAGGAGGAGTGATGGTGATGTCCGGTGGCATTGGGTGCTTCATGAAGGGACAAAGCAGACCTACTGGGGTAGAAGGTCCAAGTGCTGGCGAGGTGCAGCTTGCAGCATTGCAGGTGTTCAAGGTGGGTGAGGGGTGGAATTCTACTTGTCTTGCAGGATTGGTGTGCGGGAAGAGGCTTTTCGATAACCTATGTGTCCAATTGGGAAGGGTTCTAGGTATGAGACCGGAAACCCTAGCTGGAGCAAGTTCTTCCATGCAGCTAGGAGGAAGCTGTGATGACTTGGTGGAGATTGCCAAGGCCCTAATTCAGGTATCTGGGATACCTAGACAACGTGAAGAGTTCGTTGGTCTGAGAGTTGGTGAGGTGCGTAGGAGAAAGTCTAAGGTCCGACAAGAGGTGGATTTGCAGGAGTTTAGCATCGTGATTCGAGTAGAAGATTTCTTGGAGGTTGCCAACTACTTCAGGGATTACTTCGGGGATTGCAAGAGTGAGTTGCTGCAGAGGAGCGTGAGTGAGCTCTACACTCTAGTCAGAGGGGTAAGACGGCAGTTCCTGTCGGGGGCATGGGATTTTTGGGGCAGAAGACCGGAAACTCACTACCATTAGTTGAAGAAAACGACGGGTGATGAGGCGCATGAAGATTCATTGCATCAAGCGTACCACTTAACAGGAATGAGGTGTTGACAGGTGTTGGGTTATGTTCACTATGGAGATTGTAGTGACCAGGATCTTGAAGTCAGTAGTCTTCATGTTGTGTCCACCATCATGGTTGACCAGGGCTACCAAAGATCTAATTCTTCAATGGAGGGTCAGACACTTCAGGAGATGGGCTGTTGGAGGTGTTGAACCCAAGGTTAGGGTCGCACTTAACGTGTTTGGCTTGCAGCAAGGCAATCCAAAGTCCTCCATCCCCACTGATCTAGAGATACAGCCACTAGATGAGGTGAGTTTGTGTTGGACTGGGTACCGGCAGTGCTTTACATGGAGGAAGAGAATAAGGGTCGAAGTAATGGAAATTCTAGCTACATTACAAAGTCTTGAAAATGCTTGGAGTCTGCAATTCTTGGAACCACAAAGAATTTGGCCGAGTTTGTCGATGGATATTCGAAACTTGGAGGCTGGAGCATTTTGCTGATTGGAGTGTGTAGGAGTACATGCGAGGTTTGAGGCATGCAAGACCGGGGACGATGTGATGGGGGAGCTAGAGCCACAAGGCGGGGAGTCCTTAGTACATAGAGCAGGGACGTTGCAGATTTGTCATGAGGGCATATCGTGGCTGAAGATGGAGTTCGACTTGTTGTTGATGAAGGGGGCATGCCTTCCTTCCGATGAGGACATCGGCTCTCATTGGTGGGGGAGGATGTCACGGCCTTGATGCATGGGCATGTCTGGGTGCTAGGATTTCGGTGGTTGGTCCTAGTATCCCAACGTCTATGAGGGGTAGCGAGGCTATCCGAGTGGTGGAGACAACTTACCGAGGCTAATCCGTGTTATGGTTGCAGGTAATAGACTTGGTGCACTGATGCTATCGTGATGACCGAGGGCTGCTGGCAGCAGAGGGCCGGGAGACGGCGACTGAGAAACCTCAAGTGGCGCTAGTCAAGTGCTGGTGTTGAGCATCGCGACTGGGTTACGAGCATTGCGCTGAATGTGTTGGCAGAGCGAGGTTGAGGAGCAACTGAGCGTACCGGAATCTGAAGCGAGCTGCGTATTGATCACTGCTGAGCAGCGTACTAAGCAGCACTGCATAGTGAGCAGCAGGCGCTGGTGCTTGAGCGCATGTGGGTGCTGCACTAGATAGTGGCATACCGGAGGAGTGCGTAGCTCTAGCGGGAGTAGGAATGCCGGCGTTTGGGTCGGTAACTGCTAGATGCGTTTTGAGGTTGATCTGAGGTTATGGTCTAGACATGGTCGAGCCAGGGGTGAGTCATTGTCCAGCGGTGCAGCCAATGGGAATGGCGATAGTTTGTTGCCGATAAGGATGAACAAGATCTTGGGAGGATCATGATCCTAAACAACTGTGGAGATAAAGATGAACCATATCTTTGGGAGAGATTATGATATCCTTTGGCTAAGGACGAATAGAATATTGCAACTAAGGATTTGGATAAGTATGGAGGAAGATACGATATCTAAATCTGGAGAATATCTTCTGTGGGGGAAGATATGCACGGAGGTTCTATATAAGGAGAACGGCTAGAAGAGGAAAAGAGAGTCCATCAGCGAGAGATCTCATTGAGTGGGTGTCGTTGAGGGTTGCTGAAGAATTGGTGCAGAGATAGTCGCCAATTGCGTGACGATGTGAGACTGCCGAGAGAGAAGGAGACTGGTGGAGTTGTTACAGCCGGTACTGTGCGTGAAGACTAGAATTCCATTGCTAAAGTCGGCCAAAATCTAGGTAGGCGTCATGTTGGGGGTCGTTGTGTGTGAGTGATCCTATAATTGAGTCTCGTGTGAGGTTAGGTAGCATTGAGGCGAGGCGTGTGGGGGCTGTTCACAAAGCCGAGCAAGTGCTTGAGGTTAGGTAGAGTACTTGTAATCCTTGTATTGATTTGATAATATAAGGTTGGGATTTGTCCCGTATCTGTGGTCTTGCTTGTTGGTCGTTGTTTGTAGGCGGGGAGTTTTTGAACCAAGTTCGAGGTCTGAACTTACAAGGCCAGCGTTGCAGTAACGTTGTGGTTGAGACGAGCAACGGGCAGACGGCACGCCTGATAATGGTAAGGGTATTTGGGGATCGGGCAGTTGCTGCGGTAGCAATTTTTTGGCTTTCGAAATAGCGATCGAGAGTGTTGTATCATAGTGTTTGCGGTGAACACCGGTGATCGAGCGAGAGGCTGGCGTAGCAATATCGAGGGGTGTTTTGGTGGTCAGGTGTGTTGGTAAACCTTGAGGTGTTGAAGTTGCCGAACATTGTGGTAGTGTTTGGAACATTGGTTTCCGGTAGTGTGACTATATTGCGTGAAGAGATTGAAAGGTTGGTATTTCTGGGAGGAATACTCCGCACAGGGGGTGTTTGAGGACGAAAAATTTAGTCCTAGGAATGCGACTGTGACAGTAAGAACCTGGTTGCAGGCCACTATTTTTTTAAAGGTGCGGCCTGGCCTCTACCAGGTTCAGCCGCCACGGGCTGGACATGACCGTCCCTTGGTCGGACCTCGCCGACAGCGGCTAGATATGGCCGCGCAGACACGTAAGGCATGCGGCCAGATCCAAGTCATGGCCACCCATATCTAGCCCGCCTTAGGCCGGATTTGGCCAAAATGACCGTGCGGTTGCCGTAGACACCATGAGGGGAAAGTTTTTTATTTAAAAAAGAATAAATCTAGGTTGTCTTAACCTCTTAGATAATCAGGACTCATACAATAATAATAATAATAATAATAATAATAATAATAATAATATTATTATTATTATTATTATTATTATTATTATTATTATTATGCCAAGGAATATATTGTATTAGACATGAGTCCGGTTCATATTCAGCGGAACACCGGCAATGTTTGATTGTAACTATCAAATATGACTCAAAAAACCATATATATTGCATACAAATCTAGCTGGGTTAGGTTTTAAATGATACTATTTATTAGCGGAAATGATAAGGTACGAACACTTTTATTACGTGAATTTTGTCACCATGTATGGTCGTCGTTAGTTTTCATCTTAAAAGTTCACAATGAGTGGTTTTAGATAAAGTATTTTTAAGTTGTAGAATATTTCATCCATAACTGCTCCATGCAAACTATTGAATGAAAATTAGCACACACGATACAAATTTGCAAAATTTACCTCATCATTTCCGGTTTATGAATTGCACTAAATTAATATATAGTATTTCAGAACATAAACAAAACATGATCCGTAATGCCCATTAAAATTTATCTTAAGAATTTATCAAATCAAATAAAAGATTAGCGAAGTAATAATATAATTAATTAGGCCTGCACTGATCGAGAGGGGGAGACACCGTGGAGAGTACTCAACGTGCAAAGACCTGTCAACTGGCCTCGATCCTCACACTTTGACAGAAGCCAAAACCGAGCTATTACTTCACAACCATATCTAGAAGAAGAAGAAGATAAATCATAAGTAAAACCATACAGAATATCATTTGAACTAAGTTATAGTTGTTTTACTCTCCAAGCAAAAATTACTCAACGACTGATCTTCACCGCCGGCGGTGAAATTAAAAAGCTTCGCCGGACAATAAGATACATGCCCAACAAAGCTCAATGCATGTCAGTAAAGAAATCAACAATCATAGAGCAATAGATTACACCATGATTTTCCCAGCTCTGTGCCTCAGAAACAGATGCATCACACCATTGAATGCTCTGTGCATCTGACCAACTTGTCTTATCCCCTTTGGAACTAAAACGTTTCTCTTCTTTAAACATGCATGTTGTTTGGTAGATAAGTGGAAAATAAAAACAGCTTTAATCTCCTTTTTTTTCTTGTTGGTTTGTTCAAACGCTCAATAATAGACTGTACTATCTCTTTCTTTTTCACTTCCTACACAGTATTATTTGCTTTCTCTCCTTCTTCTTCTTCTACGTCTAAATCAAAGTTCTGAAATTCACATACGTAGAGCAGCTTGTTCACCATCTCATGAATGTTGCTGGATCCTTCTTGATGTCTCAGGACCTTGGTTACCAAGTACAGTGCAGCCTCTTGTGGAAAACTCACATTCCCAGAGCACCCAATACCTTTTTCTTTTGACAAAAAAAAGCTCAAACTTCATTAATAATAAGTGTCTGAATACAAGTCTAGAGCAGAGACAGCTATATTATGTGCTGCCAAATTAGCATACCCAGGAATCCATCTGATAAGCTGCTGAAATAAGTACAAACAGGCAATAGCAAAAGCATAGTTAATCCAGTTAATACATTCATCATTTTCTTGCAAAAAAATTATAATATTCAGAGAGTCAGATACTAATAAACTTCTGCCAAAACATGCGTGAGATGCATATGAAAGGGCTTGATAGAGAGGGCCCTTAGTTCTGATTCTTCTGCATTTCGAGCTCCTGCATATGCGTAACCATCTGCAAAGAGAATGTCACCATTAGCATTTGAGACAATGAATCCCCAAGAAGCATGACCATTCTTAAAACTTCCATCCACTGCAATAAGGAAGGAGTATGGTAGAATACAGAGATGGTCAACAGGAGAGGAGCACCCAATACTTAGTACTCTTTACATTCTCCGGGCAGTCTTTGATCGTCTTCATCACTTAGAGGCATCAAGATGTCTATATCAGAGTAGACGTACTTTGGCACTTATATCATTATATGAGGCCTCATTTTTGTTGGTAGTTAAAGATAAAATGATTTCGTAAACATAAGCTAATTTGTAAGAGCTGCAATATAAAAAATGAAGCTAGTTATGTCTTGATGTGAAGCCAAATTATAGCCCGAAAGATATTGTTCATGACTCCTTCCATTAATGGAGGTTAGAACTAGATTTTTAGGTTCTTTTGTATATTTACGTTTCTGTGATTAGGTCGCTGGTGTAACATTGAATGGAAGAAAATAAAAGAGAGTCCATTTTTATGGAGTAAGCATGGCCCTAGGTCTAAGTAAATCGGGCACTTAGACAGACCAGACTCAACTCAAAAATATTAGATTTTGGTTTAATCATAGTTTAAAAACTCAAAAATTAAATTCGACTTGTAATGGAGTGGAGTCGATTTGGAGTCAAGTCTAAGCCGATTAAGAGTTATTTATATTAAAATTTTAATTATATAAATAAAAAAATTATATGAAATTAATATATTGTACGAGCACAGTTCAACATAAAGATAGTATTAAGACAAAATATAATCAATTAAATAGAATAAATCTTTTATTTGTGATTTATGAAGGAATAACTCATAATAGTTATTTTAAAAATTATGGAGTTTTGAAGAGATAATACATATTTGTCAAACTTGGAAGATTAAAGCCTTAAATTGTCAAAATTGGAAATATGGGGTGGTATGACTTTGGAACAATCTTGGAAAAGTTCAACTAATTACAGATTTGTCATTCAACACAACAAACAAGATTTGTTTGATATTTTTTTGATAAATTTTAGATAAAATCAAAATAAAATCTCAAAGATAACCTAAAATCTTCTCAAAAGTTAGATTTGTATATAAAGTTACCAAGGATAAAAAGAATACTCTTAGGCATTTTTAGTAATTAGTCACGTCCCCTCGTCATTTACAAATAGAGCCTCTTATTTTTTATTTTTCACTTCATAGATCAGATGCTCTCAAAGAAGTTAGGGCAAAACTTTGATAGACTTAGGGGGAAAACTTAAATAAAATATGTCCACCGAATTATCAGTGTACTTATTAGACTTGTTAAGCCAAGAAGCTAACCTAGTCTGGTTGAGTCTATGCATTCATCTGACTCGATTTAGCCAACTTACTAGCCGAGTTCAGATTGAGTTTATGGACTCGCCTCACTTGGTTTAGTCGCAAATCACTTGGCTCAATTGAGTCACAAACTCACTTGGCCTTATTAAATTGAATCACTGATTTGAAACTACTTTAACTTTGACTCGATTAGCTTGAGCTGATCGAACATCTTCTATTGTGCTTACTTGAATATGGGTCAAGTCTGTATTTACTAATGAAAGTATTTAGATCGAGTTGGTACACTCAACGTGTATCACCGAGTTGGTACATACAACGTATATCACATGTGATAAATGCTCTCTTATGTAATTATATTTGCCAAATTGTTACTATTGTCAAGTGATAGATATGAAGTCACCCTATATTGCAATAAAGTGAAAGAAGGATTTTTGTAATTGAGAATTTTTTTATAAACTTTTGAACCTTAAGGCATTTATCAATGAAAATTTAAACTTGTGTCATTTTTTGGTGCAAATTTCATAGTGAGAAATTAACTTAATTATGATATATTTTGGCGACAATGTGTAACACCTCGATCTTGGTTCGCCTAAGAACCGAATCAGAAATATTACGATCGAGTCGAGTCATATCTAAAGCTACTAATCAGTAAGACTTGATCAATAAAACAGATCGAAACAACTTCTTGCGCATCACAAAAATGGAAGAAAATACTAAATATATGAGAAAACTCATCAAATATAAATAAAAAGTATGTGTATCATTTATCGGTCCTTCCACTAAAGTCGGTTCAAGATCACAAGACCTATATATATATAATATAAAAAATATCAGTAACGGATGTCACTGATCTGAAAAATAACTAGTACAAACTTGGAAATAGAATATGATATTCCACGAGAAAGAAAATAATATACACATTCTCCATGTGAACTCTAAAAGGGTATCTACTGAGGAGCCAGTCAAATTGCAAACTCGACAGCATCCCAAACCGAACTGGTGCTATATCACTCTCGGCAAATGCCCCTTTTGGCAATAACTAGTCTTACCCTTGGAAAATAGTACATATCCTAAGCCCTCCCCATGTCTTTCGTATATCTCTTAGCCTTGAGCACGAATGCCAAGTACTCTTAGAGAGTAACCTTTAATACCCTTTGAACCATATGTCCAAACGTATGTTGTACTAAACAGTGTTAACCTTCACATTTCTCCGCGTATGAAAAAACTCAAAATACAGAGTTGTCAGGATCCCTCGAGAATGAAACAATCCTCTCACTAATCCAAAGCCCGCTGTGACTGACATGCACACCCACTCATAGTACTTGTGAATCAGTTTTACTATCTCTTGTCTCACTGAAAACTCGATAAAATGAAATATAGACTTGAGAAGGGATTTATATAATAAGCACAAAGGAAACTTGCGATGGATCTTGTTTTAGAAATCAGATTTGAGGGATCTTATCCTCGAGGGTTATTAATCAGGAAAACTATTTGATTATATGACTCAAGTTAAGCGAGATCTGATACAACACCATTTAACCCGTCCTACAATCACTAAATCAAAAGACTATGAAATAGGAAAAGCAAAGACGAGTCCTAAACGGACTTGTGGTCTAAGCTCCAAGCATGATGTCTCATCTACGGCGAGCTCAAACTCCAAAACCTACATCGAAACCCATTGCTAAGTAAAATAATGACATCTTTATATGATGCATGCGCGTTATATGTGCTCACATCATCAATACATCAGAATAAAGAAAATAGTACCAAACAAACATATAACTAAACATCCAGCACACAAATTAATGCATAATAAATAAAATAACTAATAAATACATTAAAATAAATAATATTATAATCATAAAATGATAATATCATTATATTACATAAATACACGGTAAATACGAATAATTATCAAATATAATCTTGTTAGTAAATAAATGAATAAATAAATATATTTGATAAATAAATAAATAAATATTTAATATTAATTAATCATGAATAATAATAGCATCATAGCTATCTAAAATGGAATACATAATTAAACACAAATAAATAATAACATACACACAACAAACAAATAGATAAATAAATAAATACAATTTAGAAAATATAAATAAGACTAATATTAATAAGTAAATATATCATTAATAATAATAAATAATCACGTAAACATTCATCTTATACGACAAACATATCAATAAAAAAATAAATAAATAATAAATAAATAAATAAATAAATAAAAATACTCATAATGTCAAAATATGCTAAATAGTGTGAATATGCATCTAAATTAATATACGGATTCTAGAATTACCAAAATCAGTCAAAAAATAGCCATAAACAGGCAAAGACGGTGAACTGAGTCAATTGGGGCTAAACTAGACTGAGTTAGGCCAAGTTAACTTAGTCTGAGTTAACTGGAAAGTGGGTTGGGCTGGCTGGACAAACACGGGCACATATCTGGGCAGGCAGGCGAGTTGGTAGGTAGGTGAGTAGATCTCGGGTTGGCAGACGCGAACGCGGGCAAACGGTCTGGTGGTGCTCATTGCCAGAAATCAACAATGGCGGCATGGCAGAGGTTGCCGCCGGTCATGATTGATAGAGGACGTCGAAGCGGAGGTGATGGTGGTAGTGATAGATGAAGCCCGATAGCCAATTGGCCGAAAAACAATCGAAAATGGACAGAATCGCCAGCAGGTATGGCGACTTGACATCAATGATCGCCGCCACAATGGGGTTGTGGGTGGTCTCAAAAGTTCAACCTTGGCGAGAGGAAGCCGTTTGGGTGGTCTAATCGACCGGAGGTGGCTTGCCAACGCCGAAAAATGGCTTGAACAAAAACAACGGTGGTGGAAAACTAGTGGACAAAAGTCATTACTAGAGGCAACTGTGGTGGCGTTGGTGGGGGTGACAGGTTTGGATCGATAACTAGGGGCAAGGCAGTCATGGTGTACCAGTCTGGAGGCTCTTTAGCGGCGACTATAGCGTGTGGAAAAACTCCATAATGTCAGAAAAAAATCTCTAATAAATACCTAGCGAGAAAACTAGGGTCGTCGTCGACTGTCCAAATCTTGTCGTGTGGCATGATTTGAACACCCAACAACTCGTGGGCCTAGTGGGGTCCACCTATGATATATATATATATATATATATATATATATATATATATATATATATTTGTGGAGAGCTCGGATCGAGACCATCCAAAGTCGAAACTGACTCGAAGCCTAAAAATAATTTTATAGGATGAAATCGAGGCAAGAAGGCCAAATGGGCCTCAAAAACCTAAAATTCTAGTACATAAAACCCCCTGGCTAACAAAATAAAAAGAATTTGTATACCTTATGTATATACTAATAACTCATGTTCTACTATAACATAATTGAAGCTATCATCTACACGCCGAACATACTCAGTTTCTATAACATGCTCATACGACCATCTGGGCCCTATACTCATGGTCTGAAATCTGGTTGACTCGAACTTACTCGAACCAACTCAAGACTGGCCCAAACTAGGCAAAATTATAACCAGGTAAAACCCTAAGCCAAAGCTAAGGTCATATAGAATGTGCCTTTATGTAACCCAAAACTTTAATATTTGCATTACTCAAGCCCTTAATGAGCGAGACAACAATCCCCCAATTTCTCAAGTTTGCATAAAAGGTCAAACAAGTGTCACAATTTTGCGCAAACATTTGGCTGCTCCATTGGGGAACCATTTAAAAGGTTGCAGTGTCACTGAAACTCTCATTTTTTTTAACTATGGGCCTAATTGCTAGAACTATGGCTACAAGGCCAACAAATTTCTCCAATAATTACTCAGCATCAAGATCCTTGCTTTTCAACATTTCAAGCCTTTGACCATGATGAATCTTCTTAACAGTGACAAACTCATCATAAATTTAATTCGTCAAAATGAAGAATATACAAAAAATTTGAAGCCATTATGAGACAACAAAATGAAAACTCTTTCTATGAGAGTACATTTGTTGAGCAATGCAAGTATTCTAGTAAACTTCAAGAGATTATACAATTTCTTGATTATTCAAACAAAATAATTTATGTTCTTGCCCTCAAACACAAAAAGCAAAGTGCAAAAGATTACCAAATAACCATTACAAAAAGCCCGGGATCAACATGAGGAAGTAAAACAAATACTTCCTCTACCCTCTTTTGAAACAATGCCTTGAAAAATAAGTCCAACGGCTATCAATGAGCATATAGAAGCTAAACAAAGGCTTTCAGCTTTACCACTTGCTTTATCAATTGCACCTCAAGAAGCAAACCAGCTGGTAATTTTTGAACTTGTGTCACAATCATTTTAACACTTGGGAAGTCATTTATCAATTAGTTAATATGAAGTTACCTAAGAGGATGAAAATTTTGCTAACATGCTCATTTTAACACTTATTTTAACCACTTACTTTCAGCAACGTTAGAGCATTTGATGATAAAAATGAGCATTTAACACTTATTATAGAAGTTAATATGACGTTACCTATGTGTTGATGATAATATGAAGTAATATGAAGTCTTATAGAAGTTAGAGCATGTTAAAAGTTACCTATGTGTCACAATCTTTGCTGAAAGTAAGCGCTAACATGCTCATTTTAACCCTTATTACTCCCTCTCAGTAGGTTTGGCGTATTAATGATGGGGGCTTTGAAGTTCTAATGAATGATAAAAATAAGGTTTTTAATATTTCCATGTTTGTATGTCCAAGTCTTTGTTTTGATCTGGGAGGGTTGAACCTACTTAAAATGTTCTTAGTTTTATGCTTTGCTTAGGTTAGCTCAAAAGAAAAAGTAAAACCCAAAAAAAACAAGAGGTACAAGTTGGCATGAACTTACCCTTTTATAGAATTAAAGGCTTTTATGCAGTGAAGGCTATTCTTTTAGACTATGCATCCCCTTCTTATTTTTCTATTAACCTTGATCTTTATTTTAGTTATATTTAATAGCCTAATTGAAGTTTATTTGCACTTTATGTTATTAGTTTTCTATTTTACATGCTTGACTCACAATTAGTGCATATAAAACGCAGGGGCTATGTACAATAAAGGTTCAACATAAAAATAGTGTCAAGGAAAAATATAATCAATTAAATCAAATAAATATTTGATTTGTGATTTATGAAGGAATGACCTTTGTTAGTTATTTTGAAAATTGTGGAGCTTTGAAGAGATAAATCATATTGGTCAAACTTAGAAGAATAAAGCTTTGAATTGACAAAATTGGAAATGTGGGGGAGGTATGACATTGGAGCAATCTTGGATAAGTCCAACTAATTATAGATTTGTCATTCAACACAACAAACAAGATTTAATTAAGATTTCAAAAGTCGGATTTGCATATAAAGTTAGCAAGCATAAAAGAAGATTCTTTAACATTTCTAATAATTAGTCACACTCTCTATTCTCTATAAATAGAGCCTTTAATTCTTATTTTATACTCACAGACTGGAGGTTTTCCAAGAAGTCATGCCAAAATTTGGTAGACTTTAATAGAAAAGTCAAATAAAGTCTATCTAATAGAATCATCGGTGTATTTTTTTTTCTTGTTAATCTAAGTGGCTGGTGTCTAATTTGGTTGAGTCCATGCATTCGCCCGGATCGGTTTAGCCAACTTGATAGCCTAGTCTGGCCGAGTCCATGCACTTGCTCGACTTGCTTCAAATGGCTTGTTCACTTACCCAGCTGAGTCATAGACTCACTTGGCCTTGTTGAATGGAATTGCTGATTCAAGGCTGCAGAATCGGTTAGCCAGCTTAACTCTGAGTCGATTAGCCCCAGCTGATCAAACATCTGCTTTTGTGCTTGAATATTGGTAGAATCTGTATTTACTAAAGAGAGTATTTAGACCGAGTTGGTACACATAATGTGTATCACCAAGTTGACACAACGTGTATCACATATGATAAATGCTCTTGTAAGTAATTATATTTGTCAAATTGTAACTGTTATCAAGTGATAGATTTGAAGTCCAAAATCTCATACTGCAATGAAGTGAAAGAATTATTTTTATAATTGAGAATTTCTTTGTAAATTTTTATACTCCAGGGTATTTATCAATTAAAAGTTGAACTTATGTCATTTTTCTGTGTAAATTTCGTACTGAGTAGTTAATTTAATTACGATATGTTTTAGTGATAAGTGCGCCTTAGTGTAACTCTAAACTTTAATATTTGCATCGCTTAAGCCCTTAACAAGTAAGGCAAACAATCCCACAATTTCTTGAGTTTGTACAAAAAGGCCAAACACATCCCACAATTTTGTGCAAACATATATATTATTCTTTTTATACTTGAAATTGACAAATATATAATTTATATTACTTAAAAATATTGATTTAGTTATTCACAAAGAAAAATTTTGTTTTGATAACTTATATGATAACACTTGAGAAGTCATTTATTAATTAGTTAATATGACGTTACCTATAAAGCTCGACTCAATAAACCACAAAGTCGAATTGACTCTGGAAGTTGAGTAAAAATGAGTTTTAAAACTATCAGCCTAATCATATTGATTGGAAGAGTACGCATATTGTCAAATCTTATTAGTTTTATATGTTTTATTTATCCTTCTTCAATGGCATTTTTTGAATTGCATTAAACTTTGTAACAAATAACCAATATTTTGGTGTCTTGCTTAAAATCTATCTCCAATTTTGTGCTTTTAATTTCTTGATGATGTTCTTCTTCTTCTTCTTCTACTACTACTACTACTATGACTACTACTACTTGATACAAGATATTTGAGGGTGTTGGAGACATACACCTTAAATTAAGATCCGTGTGATCATAATTGACAAAGCCGAGGCCTTTATTAACACTATCTCTTCTCCTTTGTTCAGTTTCATCTTAACGAAATTAAACAGAAATAATGTATCCTTATGAATTTTGTGGTAGTGTCAATCACAGGTGTGTGAAACTTTTTGAAGATTTTTTATGAAAAGAGATGATATTGCATTTGCTTTTAAGGCCGGAGTCCATCAGCTTTTAATGACTGTTTACGATTCTTTCCCTTTTGCTGCAAACAGACTTATCAACTCTTTTTTCTTTTCTGGTACAACTTCTTCAACCAATTTTTCTACTCTTCTCTTGCATTCTCAAGTGCATTGCATCAAATGATTATACAAAACGCCTCATACAATCTTGCTGCTTAAGAATTGGCTCATGAAATATTTGGGGGTATATATACTTGTACACTGTACACAAGTGCTAAAACCTAAAACTAAGTGATTGTAACTCCCAAGTGATATCAATATTATCTTTTTAGTCCAAGCAACAATTTGAAGAAACAAAAACCATGCTGCTCCAAGGAGTAATAATTAAAGGTAGGACACTTTAAACTCAAACCAATTTTAGAGGAGGAATTAGTTATAAGAATTAGCTAACCTTTCTATCCATTTTTTAACCTAGATCATGGAAACTGTACAGCTTTAAAATCTGCAATATTATAGGGATCAACATTGTGTGTGTGTGTGTGTATTATATATATGTCAATTTAGAAACTAATGTTATAGATATGGTATTCTAGTATTGTGTATACAAAAATTGTAATCATTTATAATATATGATGTTTGGTGTAGTAATTTGAGAAAGAAAGAAATAATTTAATCCTTAAAACATGTTTCTAGTGTAAATTTTTATAGCACACGAAAGTAAATGAGGGAAAAAATTATCAACACCATCAGGCGCTGATACTTTTATGTCAGCTAATTATGATGACTGCTAGATAATTATAAGAACAATCTACATATAGTTTAAGCAATTTTATGGCTAATGATATTTCTTAGTGCCGAAATTGTTAATCTTAGTTATTTTGTGATAGTTATGAGAAGTTAAAATTATATTTCTTTCCTATGTAGCTGAGATAATTAACTTAAATCACTAAAATTATCAATAACTTACGTCAATCGAGTTTGCAATAATTTTCAATGGATGGGCTAGTTTTCTTATATTAACTTGAACTAATACTGAACAACCTCTATAAATAGCACTTACAATTTGAAGAGTAAAACTCCACTTAACTTAGTTTACTAGAATCTCTAGTGCATCCATGCAATACTAGCTGGAAGTAAAAAAGTTTTTTTAAAGTTACCAATGGATAGATAGTTAGTTCTATTCATGCTAGGGTGTGGAAATGTAACACAGCCAGTTATGACCCACTAAATTTACATGACATCCAATTGAAACTGACATCTTATCAAAGTCTACTGTCAACAATAATAAGAGAATGGCCTTTAGCAATTTAAAGCATGTATGCTGGTCTTCCTTGAGCATGCCCTTCTTCCCCAAATAGAACCCTATCCACCCTAAAAAGAAGAATACTGTTCATGAACTGGTCAGCAGGCTCCACAAACAAGGCATCTGCACCACTTTCCCACAGATGAAAGGATGTATCATACCAATTGCCCTACCTATGTTTGTGACTAGCAAAGCACTGAGATTGATCTATGAATGGATTGGGAAACCATTTTGCCCCATGAGATTATATATTAAATTGGTGATGCGCACAGAGATAATCAAAACCATGGAATGTCTTTATTGTTCCAGTTCAGAAAATTGTGTTCAAGACATAATAAATGAATTGATATATGGAGAAACTTGGGTCCTGTTCTTCATCTATGTTACATTATTGCATTGGGTGATTGGAACGTAGAAGTTGAAATAAAGAACCACGTTCAATATCCATAGCCATAGCTAGATCACGTGAAACCATAGTTTTTTAAAAAATTTAAAATTTTTTCCATTTGATTCCACTTTTATAATTTTTTATGATTGACTTCCAGAGTTTCCCTTGGTCTCCCTTACTCAATTAAAAAATGGTTTTGCAAATATATTATTTTTTTAAAATTTATTAAATTAATAATTTAAAATAACATAAATTATATATTTATCAATTTAAAGAGTTAAATAAAAAATATTTACTAATTTAATATATCCTTTTATTTATTAAATTGAAAAACCATTCCCAAATGTTCAAATCATGGGCATAGTATGATAAGATATACGACAATTATATATATATATATATATGCATGTGTGTGGAAAAAGATATTTATGGGGCAACTATAGGAAAAATATCTTGAAGTCACCCTGATCTGGGCTATCAGATATAATCCGACTGCCCAGATTTATTTTCTTAAAAAAAATTTCCCTCTTCCCTCTCACTACCAACCACGCCGCCACCCATTGCCGAGCTCCTCGCTCACACCCATGCTAGATACGCCACAGCCTTTCCTCTTCGTCGCACCCACGCCCACGCGTCAAGTGTGGGCACGGATGTTGGAGCTAGCGTAGGCACGACAAGGAATGACACAGGCACGAGCAAGGGCATGGGCACGGCGGACAACGGTGGTGATGTGGCCAAGGGCAGTTGTGGCTAATTGGATGAAAATTAGGGATTTTTATAAAAAAGAATATGGGTCATCCGATTATATCCAACGGCTTAAATTGGGATGCAGTATAATGGGCTCTAATCTATTCTTCTTTTTCTTTGTTGTACATTTGCCCTAGTGTCAAATAAATTCTCGTCTAGTCATATCAGTAAGCAATTCATAATAATGCCCCAGATTGTCGTGAGAAGGCGTTGCTTAACCTTTGACTCCATTGAATGAACGCAACCACCCTTGTAGTTGCACTTTCTTGGTTTAAAAAATGGTGGGTGAAGTGGCTGTTCTCTGCCCACTATTGCGGGAAGTGTGGATGATCAGTACATAATTCTTTGTAGCTCAAAACTAGGCGAGGCAGGGAGAAGGGACAACTCCTACATGGTGATGGTCTTCTCCATGAGCTCGCTTGGAGACTTTCATAACCTGCTACTACTGCACATAGCATGGTACTGATGTGATTTAGAGGATAAGAAGCGAGGCAGGGAGATGTTTATCTCTTCTCTTGCCGGTCCTCATTCAAGAGATGAAGATAGCTTCCCTCCATGCAACGCAAGATAACTGTTGGGCATTTAACATTCCATTGATGCTAACTATTTTATATTTCAGATAGCACTTGTGGCTCTATTATTATTGCTAAATTGAAGGTATAATGTTCATGACTCCTAATTAAATCAACTCTTTACAGCAGAGTCGAGCCCAGGTTACAAATTTTTAAATTATAATTTGCACATATAGTGTCAATCCAAACTTTCCATGCCCTGGGATGATATATGTTTGGGAGTACTCACTGCATGTAGTGTGGACTGCAGACACAATCCATACAAGTATATTTGCTATGATTTGTTTAATATCAGTAGGGAATATTTGGGAACATGAAAGAGAATTAGAAAGCTTAGAATTATAAGGATTTGCAGTTTCAAACAATGAGAATGACAACATGTTGAGCTCCTCTTGAGCTCAACATGGCCCTTCTTCAATTCCTATATGCACCCATCTGGGTGACAACACCAGCTCCTCTTGAGCTCAAGATGGCCCTTCTTCAATTCCTAAATGCACCCCATCTGGGGGTAAGTTTTTTTCATTAATCCGAAACCACAACCCCTTCAAATGCAGACAACCAGTTGGGTTTTGTAGCTAATAACATTGTACAAATGCAGACAAGCCTGTAAAGTAATTAAACACTGTAGTTTTGACCACATCAGCAGCCAAGCATCCATGGCAAAACTTCTGACCACTCTCCCAAACACTTCATCATGTATATACCAGATAGACATGCACTGCATTGGAAATAGATAAAACTCACATGCCCCGTGTAATACATACACCATGTACACAAGTACTTGACAGTAGAGACACTCTTGTGAAGACCCCTTCAAGTGCAGTTTTGATGTAAGATATGATGTAGGGCATACGATTGATGTAGGGCATCAATCGCCAATGTCTGGCAGTGTGCAGTATATCGGGAAAAGATAGATGACGCTGTGGTGAGTCCTATTCCCCTGTAATGTACCAACACAATGATAGAAAAATGATGAACCTCTGATTGGGGAGCACTGAGAAAAAGCCCGGTCTCTCCGGGAGAGCGAACTTATATCCATATCCATCCCACTTCTTCACCACAAACCTTGATCTCACATCTCCTTCTTCTTGTGCGGAATACTTAAAACATAGAGCTCCATTTCACATTCCTTCTCTTCCTCGACTTATAGATGTTTCCCGGAGCTAAATCTGATTTTGAACAATTGTTTGTATCTAATCTGATGGTCACCACATCTGGGTCTTTTTTCCTCCTTGTTATGCTTCAAACTTCTCTGCTTGTGAATTTTCTGAAACTTTGCTAGCTTCTTAGTTCTTATTATTCGCAGATTGAGATACACAGTGCTGGAAAGCTTCTTCTTATGCAGCTTGTTTTGACTACTACTTGAGAGAACAAAGATGAAACTTCATTTCATTTCACATCTTCTAATTCCTCTACTAATTATGTTTCTTGATTATGTAGCAGATTTTGAGCTTGTTTGCATGTAATCTAATGATTTCTCCATCTGGGTTGTGAAGCTTTAAACCTCATTTCGTCTGAATTTCCTACAACTTGTTCTAGCTTCTTAGTTTTCATATATAAAGATTTAAAAGGATGCAACTTGAAGGTGTGTTCATGGATACACCGCCTCCCGACCTCTCCCTCCACATAAGACCCCCAACACCGCCGCCTCCTCCACCATTTTCGACGGCGACAGCTCGCCGACGGCCGTCTACCCCCGGCGGCCGGCCACCAATAGCTATGGCCGTGCTTGCAGTACCGATCTCTCCCTCTCAAATCCTTCCATGGAAGGCAGCTCGTCCGACCAGCCACTCCGGCCATCGTTTCGGCCGGAGCTACCCGAGAGGCTCTGGCCGATCAGAGGCATCCCCGTCTACCACTTCCCCACCTATTCTAGAGTGCTATACTACCCAGTCTCCTACATTCGGTCCGCTTCCTCTTCGTCTTCTTCTTCGGCGAGTATAGACTACCATGTGCCCATACTGCACTCCACTCCGGCGACCCTGCCGAAGTGCTTCACGGGAGCCGGAGGTGGGACGACGGCCGGAATCTCGCCGGATCTCATGTTAAGACCCAACCAGAGCTACGATCTCCACCACCATCATCACCATTTGGGCATGGCCGACTTGAGGTCGAGGTTCATGCCGAAGCCGTTTCACAAGAGGAGCATGAGGTCGCCCAGGATGCGGTGGACGAGCACCCTCCATGCCCGCTTCGTCCACGCCGTCGAGCTCCTCGGCGGCCATGAAAGTATGTTCCCCTTCTCCTTTTCATCACTACACGCCAACTCCATGTTGTGTATGATCATTACAATGGTCGGTTTCTTCTTCTCCTTCGACTTCGACACATATATAATAAATAAATGAACATTCATATATTTGGAGAGAAAGATGTTAAAATTTTGACACTAAACGCAGAAGCTACTTCTGATCTTGCTCTACTTTAAGAAACATGCCTAGCTGGCTACATTATTAGAAGGTGTTGTGTTTGATCTTGACATGGTGTTGTGTGATTGATAAACGGCAGGGGCAACACCAAAGTCTGTGTTGGAGTTGATGGATGTTAGGGAGCTTACTCTTGCTCATGTCAAAAGCCATCTCCAGGTACAGCCTCTAAGACAAAAGATGTCTCATCTTTTTTTCAGAAAGTGAGCGAATGAACAGATTGAATGGAGCCATCTAACGGTGATAGGGGGCACTAGTAACTAGTGAGAGGTACAACTTGACTTCAACTATGCATCAACCTCGAGGCTAATGAAAATCCAGAAAATAAGGGAAGAGGAAGAACGCATTTTGATTGTTTTACTGTTTTTGGGAAGTGAAAAGAGTAGTTACATGTCTTGGGTATCTGGAGCTAAGATGTATCTTCTCTATCTTCGCCATTTGACCTTTCCTTTTCGCTTCAAATTGATTTGTTTTACCTTTGCCTTTACAGATGTATAGAACGGTGAAAACCGCTGACAAGCTTGCAGCTACCTCAGGTAATTCTCATTTTTCTCATTCCCACTTCTCACCATCTCTGCTTTGGAATCTTCCGCATGATCCCTTTGCAAGTTCCTCGATCAAATTATAATGATCTTTACTACACATTAATATTAACAAGAAATTACTTTAGCTTTGGATAATTAATTAACTTGTGAAAAATGTTAGGCCAGTCTGATGGTTCTGGGGAAGATCAAGATCTTGCCTCGCCGGTGACCGGAATGAGTGATCTCGGCCTCCGGCGAGTCATGGCACGGCAAACATCAGACGGGTCTTCTTCTTCGCACCATGAAATCGATTATTCTTCTACGTTATGGAGCAAATCATCAAGGTGTAAGTTGCAAGTTCAGCAATTTTTTCTGGGTTTTGAAAGTTACCAGTTAGCAACTACTCAGCTTATCTATATTAAACAATAATCGACGTAGAAATCACAAAGCACTGCTCTTTCTGATACTGATGTAGAAAAGGGGAAGGGGGTGATCTAAAATAGACTACTAAAAATAAAAATAAAAATTAAAGAAAAAAACCTAAATAAAGGCACACAGCTTGATCAGTTCAATTCATCATCATAGTCATTCTACATAGAAACAAAGTAGCCTCTTATTTATAGGCATCTATTAATGAAACCCTAATAAAAATGTTCCCAAAATACCTTAAAAATAAATTACGAAAATTACATAAAAATCTTTAAAACAAAAAAATAAATAAAATTTTAAAATAATAAATACTACGCGGTAATGGATGCCAACAGACTTCCTCGAGTTCTATGTAGGAGCAAGCAAGAGAAATAGCAAGAATATAAATCTTATGATAAGGCTGTAGAAGTAACCATATAAATAACAACAATGTCATAAGCATGGATCTTCCGGGTACTAAATGATCGGCCAACGCCGGATATCGACATCAATAAGCGCATCCCTACTAATGTAGAAAATGAGATGGGGGTGATCTAAATTAGACTACTCTTAAACATAAAAATCAAAATAAAAAAACATTAAATAGAGGCAAACAACTAGATCAATTCAATTCATTGTCAAAGTAATTTTATATACAAATAAATTAGCCTCTTAATTATAGGCATCTACTAATTAAACCCTAATAACAGTATTCCCTAAAGACCCTAAAAATAAAACGCAAAAAAAATATACAAATCCTTAAGATAATAAAATAAAAGGAATTCTAAAATAATAAATAATATACTCTTGATGCTCTGCATCATTACACAATTCT
The DNA here is from genome assembly GCA_033002965.1 of Piper betle. Taxonomy (NCBI): domain Eukaryota; kingdom Viridiplantae; phylum Streptophyta; class Magnoliopsida; order Piperales; family Piperaceae; genus Piper; species Piper betle. Next base: position 64,433 of record JAURVB010014492.1, on the reverse strand, counting down.
GTATGCTGGTAAGTACACATGGGCCATCATGCCTGCGCATGAAAATACGTCATCTGGTTTCATGTCTTCTTCCTTAGCCTCTCCACCTTTCAAAGTTCAAAGTTCAAACAGTTTTAGCTTGAGAATGTATATTAGAGATGGAGCCATTTTGTTCACTGTTTGACAACCTAGCATATATATAAAGTTTTTATTTTGTTATATTAATAGATGGCGAGCTCGCTTAACCACCATTGACATGCATAGAACTATAATGTCTTTTTTTCAGCAAATTAGCAGCAGGCATGGAGGGCAACTCAAACGAGCTGGTGGAAGGACAAGCACCATCTGACCTCTCTTCCCAGCACAGGCCACGGCACCAATTTCTTGAGGTACTCAGAACTTCTTAATTACTGTTTCAGTTAATGAGCATAGAAGCTGTCAAATTTCGCATTTTCATGTTTCCATGTACAAGAAACTAAATTGACTTTTTTTATGATCAATTTTAAAATTGAAGATGAGTTTGTGGATATTTTATAAATAATCAAATATTAATTTTACGTGCCATGATTAATACACCTGGCAATAAATTAAATTTAAGACATATGAATGCAATTTGAAATCCACTGATTAGGATTTAGGCCATTACCAAACCCTAATTGAAATAATATTGTGTAGATGATTATGATAAAATAAATCATATTATATGTTAATAATTATAGATCTTAATAACATCACTTATCTATTGCATTGAAAATTTAATTTGTATGATGTTTCTAAGCTTGTTTGAAGTCGAGTATTCCATTCTATAACCAACCGAGTGGAATCTTGTGTGAGACAATTGAAATTTGAAACAAGATATGGGAATGTATTATTTGCATGTAGGGAAAAGACCACAGAACAAGGAGCTCAAGGAAGCACTTGGAGGTGAAAAATAAAGTTCCAAGCCTAGAGTTCACACTTGGGAGGTCAGATTGGTTTGAGGAGGAGCATGCTTGAATCAAGCATTATATGATATAACACAAACTATTTACTTTAAGGGTATTCGGTCATAATAAATTTTGTCATTTGTAATCATATGAATTTTTAATTTAGGGTCTATGCCCTTGACACCTTTAAAGTACGAAGTTAAAGAAAAATAAGAAGATCTCTTTATGTCTTCATGTAAATTCCAAGTAAATTTATTAAGATAATAATCTAAGAGATGATGGAATGCATTCTTAAGTAACACCTTTTGAGTATGTATATGCTAGATAGTCAAAATTAATTAATTTGTAAATAATTGTAATTTTTTTTCTTTTTATTAACTTTTCCATTTTATTTAATTAGGTGCAACCTTCCTGAAATATATACGAAGAGATTATTATAAAGATGAGTTATAAATATGCACCTTCATGTAATTAACAAGACAATAGCTAATATTGAATCCAATTTATTGTGCTTTGTGCTATTGCTATGTGCTTAACTTTTGATGTGTACTGACCTGTACTCATCTTATTTATAAGTTTGAGTAAAATTTAATAAAAAATAGGAATATATTTGAACCTATTTTCTTCAAGTAATCATTTTTTCCTCACTTTTGATGTGACAATGAGCAAAAAGATAGTATCTAAATTCTAGTTATTATGCTAACAATTAGTTTGCATGAAGAGCGTACTAACATCTAGTTGGTACCGACCATATTTCGGTCATTAAATAGAATTGTATCCCTATTTTCTATGGAATTTTAACCGTACTGCCTAAGAGCACTCGACCAGTCCTAAGTGGCTTATCCTAACTGGTCCAGCCTTCTGCACCTAGTTTTTGGGGAGTGGTTAAAAATTTTCCACATAAACAAAAATAAAACATATATCAGAGAATTGATAAATCATAGGGTACCTTCTGTATGGGCTTTGTAGAAAATGTTCATGTTATGCGCTGTGTCAGCCCATGTGAAGCTTAGTTACAACAAGCTACAATCTTCTTTAGATGGTGGGTTTGGTCCCATAACTAAATTTTCATTTTGTATTTAAACAAGGATAAAGTCAACATTAGGACCTCACAAAACATGGGGATAACCTTGCTTAAGAAAATCTTCCCTTTACAACAATTTCTTCTCACTAGTTACAAATGGAAGGGTGAGATGACCCAAATCCAAACAAAAGTTGAATTTACCCTCTTATGCTTCTTTATTCTCATCTATCACTTGTTTTATTTATATATATATATATATATATATATATATATATATATAATCATAAATTTTAATTAAATAATTAGCTTAGGGATGAACTTTCAATCAGTTTGGTTCTAAATTGATTGAACCAAATTATCAAACGATTATTACCATTTGGTTCTAGAAACCAAAAAAATTTCAAAACTGACTATTTTGTTTTGGATCATATAAAACTTAAGTTTAAACTTTTTTATTTTAAAACACATAAAAAACAAATTATTTTTTCATGGTAATAGAAATATTCTAAATATATATAACATATTAAACATATAAAGCAGATTATAAATTATTAATCAAATATTTAATATTCAAAATAAGTATTTTATTTAAATTTTAATTTTTCGGTCCATTACGGTTGGGCTCATAAAATCTGATTACAGTATATGGTCTTCTGGTCCCATATGATCTGAATACTCAAGAGTCCTTCCTCATTCGACACGGTCTAAACCTTCATTTCCAGGGACATTTTAGTTTTAAAAGTTGAGACCTCTGGGAAGATTCGTGCATCTTCGTTATCCAATTGCAATTTCATTCAAAAACAATTCGACGAAGAACTAATCTAAGAATCTTCTGGGTTAATTCAGGAAAGAAATTTCGAACACCAAAACAAAGAGAAGGAGATACAAAGGCGGTTGTTGTAAGCAAAAGAGTGCAGGCCATATGAGATATCCCACATCGACAACAGAGTGGTGGAGACGGCTACTGGATTGTCTATATAATAAGCTTTGAGCCTAAGGTTTACGCACGCAGCCGTGTGGTGAGCACAGAGCGAACTATTCTTTCGCCTTTTACTAAAGAATACCGTGTGCTCGCCACTTACAAGCGGCATACGCTTATTTTTGGAGGGCGTCTCTCCCTTTTGGAGGGAAGCCCAATCAATACCTAGTCTGTAACTGTTCTTGCCGGATAAAACCCATGTCTTAGAGTAGGGTGCGCTAAAAGGATTACTCTAATTGATTGTAAAATGTATTTCATAATCCATAATCCATACAAATACATGCGTATGTTATAACGCCCTCATTCTTAAATCAGAAGTCATTTAGAATTTTAGAAAGTGGAAGAACAACACGGTTAAAGTATTGGAATATCATTACATTAATGTCACCGCCAACCATGCCAAATTGAGCCATACAAATCCAGGTGTTGTTACAATATATCAGATGCAAACATGGATTGACTTCCTTTTCAGTTCATTACGAAGTGGTACCTTGAATCCACATAGCTCTCCACATCCCATAGAAACGAGCCGAATGTCACGGCCTCCAGCACAAGCCGTCTCAAACCCGCAAAGCTGATTTTGATCATCTCATCGTTTGAGCTATCAATGGTCCCTTGAGGAGTGATTAAAATTTCCGGCCTGCCAAACAAAGCCTCTGTGTGCTTCTCTATGATTGTAACAGCTTCCTTGGATCTTATTGTCGCATACCTTTGAATTGTCTCGGCATCGAAGGACATTACGTAAGATCGAAGTCTAGTTGGTTTAACTCCAAACCCAAAGCCACCAGAGTTTCCAAAATCACCAGACATGCCTGGATTTTCTGGATGGGAATTCTCAACCTGATACATGCTGTTAGTATCTGACTTCTCCAGCGTCGCTTGCCCAAGGGCAGATTCCCCAGCAATGTCAAAACGAAGAGCCTTAACCGCCTTCTCAAGCTGAAACCGTTGATCCACTCTTCTTAAAAAATAACCATACATGATAGATGCAGCATACACCTGCCCAACCCTTAGCTTGCTGATCTGAGCTAAAGCATTTGAATCCCCTAATCTGTTTCCAAGAATAAGCGCAAGGTGATTTTTAATCATCTCATATGCCTCTTCCGAGTGCAGCTGAGCAAGTTCATCTTCTTGTGCAGGCCATGTATCCACTCTACCAGAAGAATCCACTGACTGAGATATTGTAGGTATCAAAGACACATTCGCATCTATAAACTTCTGCACAATTAAAGCATATAAAATTTCCTCCAGAGCCTTCTTTCTCTCATTGGCTTTAACCTCAGCAATCCTCCTATGAAATAAGAAACGAGCGTAAAGCTTTTACACACATGAACATGCTAAAATTTTATAACTTTTCATATGAAGAGAGAAGACTGTACAAACATAAATCATTACAAAAACACTGACAACTATTTCATTGTCCATGGTGAGGACCAATAGTTTGGATCTACAATTACAAGCAAGCCAAGGACCCAACTAGTTGGGATAATGTGTGTATCATGAAAAAGATTATTACAATAATTAACATGATGTAGAATGATAGATTGACCGAGACAATAATAAGGCAATGCAAAAAGAGGCTACATAAGATTTTTGTGATCACAGATTTAAAAACATCGCAGATTCATTCAAAACATTACAGCAGATCCCAAAACACGGTATTTAAAGCAGACTATGATAGAGTAGAATTGCAATTTCAAACCAGAAGTCATCAACATAAACACATAGATGACAATAGAAAGTTGCAACACATACACAGCGTAAGTAGAATGCCAAGGTGACAAATAAGCACTAAATTACAGACCGCTAACATAAAACCATACATTTGATTAAGTGCGTACCTATACAAAACAAGATCGGTGCGAGGGGCAGCAGAAGGTGGATCCTGCTTCTGGGTCTCAACTTCACGATCAGTTTGAAGCTGCTCGAGCTGCTGTTCTACAGCAGCATGAAGAAGATGCGGGTGAGTGACCAAAATCTGTGACAAGAACTGCCCAATTGGAGACTCCAATTGCAAGGGAGCAATGGAACCACCAGTCTCCGACGAAGCCCTAATCCTGCCACTCCTCTTCACCCATGGAATTGACCGCTTAGAAAGCACCACGCCACCAGGACAAGCCTGCACAACACAGAACCCAAAATCCTCAAATCAATCAAAACTTTGCCATCAAAAGCACAATTTTCTGAATCTTAACTCCAAAACTCTTCAACTCACAAGACAATACCTTTTTACACAGTAGCTTCACAATTGAACATCCCAATCAATAAAAAAACCAACATTCTCCAACCTAACATCCAATACAAACCCCGCAAATACAACTCCTTAGATCACAAGACACAACATTTTCCCATAAAAGCTGTATAATTGAACACCACAATCAATCAAAAACCAACATTCTCCACCCTAACACCCGCTAAAAACCCTAAAGGTATCTCTTTAGATCACGAGAGAGAGCAATTTCACATAGTAGCTTCACTCTTGAATACCACAATCAATCAAAAACAAACATTCTCCAACCAAACATCCGCTAAAAACCCTAAGTACATCTCTTTAGATCACAAGAGACAGCAATTTCACATAGTAGCTTCACTCTTGAACACCAAAATCAATCAAAAACAAACATTCTCCAACCAAACATCCGCCAAAAACCCGAAATACATCTCTTTAGATCACAGGAGACAGCAATTTCACATAGTAGCTTCACTTTTGAACACCACAATCAATCAAAACAAACATTCTCCAACCAAACACCCGCTAAAAACCCTAAATACATCTCTTTAGATCACAACAGCCAACATTTTCACATAGTAGCCTCACTCTAGAACACCACAATCAATCAAAAACCAAAATTCTCCAACCTGAAATCCGTCAAATCGACTAAAAAACACAACTTTTCACAAACAAAAATCTTCAATTTCCAACACCGCAAAAACCAAAATTCTCAGACACAACTTGCAATCCGTCAAATCCACCAAAAACATAACCTTTCAACATCAAACCTTCGATCCCAAACACCCTCCAACCCATCAAAAACTCAATCTTTACAAATCTTAAACACAACACACTCCTCGTATCCCAAGACAGCTTTTTTGACATGAAAACTTTCCAATCCAACCACACAATCGAACAAAAATCAACATTTTCCAACATAAAACCCGCAAGAAACCCTAAATCGACCACACCCACAGCCATTCAAAACCAACAAGCCCCAAATTTCCACAACCTCACCTTGAGAAAACCGCAAGGCAAGCGGAGATTGGCGCCGAAGGAGAGGGACGCCGAGGGCCGACGGGATCCAGCAGCGGCGGCGTCGCCGAGCAAACTGAAGGCGCCGAGAAGGGAGGAAGAGGGAGGAGAAGGCCGGACGACGGCGGCCGCTTGCATATTGATCGAACGGAGAAGGGGCAGAACCTCGCCGGAACCCTTATCGGAAAATCAAAAAAGCTCGCTTTTTTCGCCGCCGGCGACTCGCCAGGAGGAAAGTTGTCGACGACGAGGATTGGCGAAGATTAATGTCGGCCACTCTTCGGATTTACGTAAAGGGGCATCGATGTTGGACAAATTTACGCTAATGCCATCTGAATCGGTACTTTTGAGTCGGTTTCTATTTTGATTTATGATTTTTATTTTGAAAAAGTGATTAACATTTAACTGTAATTAAATTTGAGGAATAAACAGAAAGAAAAGTTAGTTCGTGCTATTAGAAAAAGGTTTTTTTTTGTTATTTAAATAAGTTGAAGTGAATGACATAAAAAATGATAAGTATAACTAATAAAAAAATGCTAAAAGAATGTCAATATTGAAAAAGTTTAAATTAATTGATTAACATATTACTTTCAACTTTTTAATAAAATTTATTAAAATATGTTTCATTAACGGTGACAATAATTTTTAAAGCAAAAATATGATCTATAATTTTTGGGTTACCCTATCAAATATATATATATATATATATATTTATATATATATATATATATATATATTTCATATAAATTAACAATTGATAAAAAAAATGATAACCTTTTTTTCAATAGTTATTATATAAAAGGTCACTCTTATATTGTATTGTAATTTTATTTTTTACTTTTTGTCTTATAATTGTGTTGTTTATAATTTTTAAATTTTTTGTATTATTATTGAGAAATTATTCTTTACCAATAATTCATTCCATTGTCCTTATAATAATTGACCTTGTATATTTTTATTATTACGATCATAATTACTCTATCAATTTTTATCGTTAAGATCTTTATTTTTTTCCAATAATGTGAAATGTTTTATTTTGTAGTTATCAATAAATTTATGTTAACAATAAAAGAATAAATATTTGACCTTTTTTCTATTTAGCAAATAAAAAATGCAAGGAGAATATGATTTGAAAATCTAATTAAATTGATAGTTATTTTGAAAAAAAATTATTATTATTCAATCAAAAGGTTGGTTCACTAATTCAAAAAATTATTTTTATTAAATGGGAAAACCATACGCTAACACGAGCTTGCAAGAATAAGGGCTTTTATGTATTTTCACCAATGTAGCGTGGGACGAGGAGTGGGGAAAGCGAGTGTACGCCGGAGGTGCACGCACTCCCACCATCACCACCTTCCAACTGCCATTTTTCCGAATCTCAGTAAATTTTATCGGAAAAACTGTGAAATGTGGGTCCAACTGAACCACACTGGTGTTTTATGATAAAATATTAAAAACTTATAATTTTAATAAGATGGTTTGATATATTATTTTATATATATATATATATAACATATTTATCTGGTTTTCTAAGCCGCATAAATATATTTAATTCGACCGGATTAAATTGATTTAATAAATATTTTAAAATTATAAATAAAAATTTTTATTAAATATTAAAAATATTTTTCATTATTAACATTTTATTAAATACTAATTAAAATATTAAAAATTTTAATAAAAAGCCAAATTTTATGAAAATTTTTATTTTAAAAAAATCAAATACCGATTTAAATGGTACAGAAGCTTTAATTTTGCCGAATTTTAATGGCATATCAAGTACAATCGGGAAAGATCAAGTACAATCAGCCAATATCATACATTTCACACCAAGAACCAGTCAATCAAAAAGGAGGTTTTCTGTAGCAAAATTGTTCATTTTTTACTACTAATGCTAATCTTACCCACCCTTTTATAAGGAAGACATGGTTGCTCTTAAGCTGATTTACGAGTTGAGACTATTACCACTCTGGAAGCATCATTACACATTGATATCAAAGTATTTACAAGATTAAAACCAAGATGGAAGCATAACATATAAGATAGTAACTATATTTCTGTTCAACATGCAAACTCTACTGGCCGGCAACCCAACTTTTGGCTGCAAAAGAAAGATGGGAGGAGAGAAAATGAAGAAACTAATTGTGTCAGCATCACCATAGTACAAACAAATATAAAGCAATTCTTACACCCACTGCTGCTTGGTCGCTTCCATCCTCTTCAACAGGTTGGAAATTTCAGCTTCCATCCTCTTTTTCATATTGTAGTAGTCGCAGTGTGAATTCTCTAGCAATTTCAGCTCTTCGAGCTTTTTCTGTCGTCTATCTTCAGTTTCCTGTAAGCAGAGTTTGGTAAGTTTACGGGCATATTCTTCCTTTAGTTTCTCATTTCCTTCTTGAACCAGCTTTCGGAGCTTCTCAGCTTCTGCCCTTGCTTCATCAGCTTTGTTCTGAAACATTCTTGCCTCAGCTTCCTTTATTCGAACAATAGTCTCTAAGCTGTCAAACTCAACCTTCTGTGGAACTCCAAAGCTCACCATTTCGCGGCTAAGTGATTTCTCAATTGGCAGAGTTTCTTTTTTATCTGCCGGGGGGTCCCTTTAATTGCTTCAATGCGGCCATTCGAGCTCTGAAGGATGTAACTATTATCCTTTTGCTGAATAGCCAACCGTGTTGAAGGTAAAACCTCCACTTGAGGCCTGGGAGTTGCTACTTGTACCAAATCCTTGGAAGAGCTAATCGAGACAGTGATGGCCTAAATTTCCATCTATTCATCAGAAAAGTAAAGTGCTCAGTTTCTGAAGAAATAGGAAAGGTATGAAGGATAAACATGGATTTTGCTGCAAGTATCACACCTAGCTGTGTATTACATTACTACTAATTGTACCATTCTGCAATTCATAGTATGGATGTGGAACTCAAATACATAACAGCATTATGGTAAGCTTGGCATTAGCAAGGAGCTGCATTATAGCAATCAACAATAGGACATTTACTCAGAGAATAAAAGAAGAAAAAATTGCAAAATTTAGGGCACTGCCTCTTCCACACAAGTGCTTTAAACTAACTAAAGAAACAGGGCAAAACCTAGAACTAGACATCACTGACTGCAACTAGTGAGTACACAAAGTGCCAGACAGCACAACACTAAAGTTTGCTTCGCATTAGCAATCAGGTGTATCACAACTAATTAACAGCGAGGAACTTACTACGACAATGCAAGGAGATATTTTGTGGCATTTATGTCATCAACCATCCCATGAAAGTGCATTAAACAAACAACCAAAAAAACAAGGCAAACCGTAGCACCGGACATCATTTACTGTAGTTTATCAAATGCAACAATTCTGGGTTGCATAAAAATGGTAGTAGAAAATAGAACAAGTGAAGAAACAAACATTGACAAGAAACAGCAGCTAGTTTCAGCTATGAAAAACTCTGCGCAGTCTCCAAACAGCTGAGCGAACAAATTAAGGTATAGAAGATACGCATTTACACAGGTCAGAAATCAAGCCAAAGCAATGAACGTGAGAAACAATAAACTACCAAGATAGCCACAGAAACAAATTAAGACCCCCAATTACGAAAGCAGAACTTACTTGTGAAATAGTCTAATATCTCTTTACAAGCATCTTTATTAGAAATGAGCTTGTTCTCAAGCTTGAGTAGCATCTCCTCGGCTTTCTCGTGCAGCTCTTTCCCTTTAACATCCATGCTGCCCTTGAAGATTTTTCTCACACAATCCAGTTCTTTCACCAGTGTATCCAGACCCCAATCCTTGGCACAACTGTCAAAAACCTCTTTCACAAACCCAAACAGCTCCGAGGCATGGCCACATCCAAGGCAATTGAACTGCATCTCTGTAGTCCCCGGAACTCCCTTCGAGCTAGGACCAGGCTTGATCAGATTCATCTGAATACCACACATGGCATGGCACCAATGGAGGCAGACATCACACCCAACCCAACTACAAGTATTTTCAGCACAATCAAAATTCATGCAAACTGGGCACGTACACTGGCTACAGAACCCCTTCTTTGTAGAGCATATCTTGCAATCACAGTCATCAACAGGTATCAAGCTCTTGCAACTGACGTTCTTACACCTTGTAAGCAAGAAGATCTCCAACAACTCGCCTGTACTACAGACCACATTCTCAGACAGATAAGAATCGATACCTGTTCTAATGGCGACCAAGATCTGCAACTGCACCTTACTGCACTTGGAAACCGTCTCGAAGGTCAGATCGCTTCTCCTCTCCAAACGGCGTTGGAGGCTGCCCAGCTCCTCCCCTTCTCCGAGCTCCCCAGCAAGCCCCTCAAATACTTCTTCACCGAGTCCAACGTCTCGGCCGAGACCTCCTTCAACACCTGCGCCATGACGGGCACCGACTCCGACACGATCTCGCGGAGGATCTTGTTGGGTCTGGTCGCCTCCGACGAGGTCGCGACTTTGCCGGGCCTCGCCGGCAGCTCCGACGGGAACAGCGACTGGTTCTCCGAGCTGGCGGTCCTGCAAAGATTGTTGCTTTTGTTGAAGCAGTCGCCCACTGGGCGGAACCTGCTGTGCACGGATCCGTTGGTGCCCTCACCGCAATGCCAAATCTGATCTGCGTCGTAGTTGTCGGTGGAATTGCGGGTGAGGGAGCAGCTGGGGTTGTGGGAGAGCTGGTGGGAGTAGGAGTAGGAGTAGGAGTAGGAGCGCGAGGCCGTGAAGTCGTCGGAGCAGGACGGCGCCCACGACTGCACGCTCGCCGCCTTCTTGAGCGGGTTGGAGGAGGTGAGGGAGAGGGCGACGTCGGGCGGCGCAAGAGACAGGTTGAGCACCTCCAACCTCACCCTCTTCTCCCCACGGCCATCGCCGCAGCCATCGCCAAGCTCCCTCTTTCCCCGCTCAACTGCAAGAAATCGCGCTCCACGCACCCGCCCACCTCCTCCTCCTCCACGATCTCCTTCCCCTTGCCCCGCCCCGCCTCCATGACCCCCAGCAGATCCTGCCGCCGGCGACGTCCTTGGGGTTGTCGCACAGGTAGCTCAGGGTGAGCTCGTGGGAGCCGAGCTTGTGAGGCTTGGAGGGGGCGGCGATGGCAGGGATGTCGGGGTCCTTGAGGAAGCGGCGGCCGAGGTCCAAGAAGCCATTTTTACCGTCCAAGAAGGTGCCAGCGGCTTTGGACATGGCGTCGGAGGAGGCGTGGGGGTGGAGGAGCAGAGAGGGAATGTTGGAGAGGTTGGACGCTCAAGACGCGTCGATCATACTCTCTGTAAATGATAGAGAGACGGCGGAATGAGTCGATTTTTAATTATTTATGACTTAATTTTTTTTCCAAATTTAATTGAGTTATAAAATGGTATAATATATTAAAACTTTTGAATATAGATATGCATGATTAAGTTATTTTTTATATATACTTATCTTAATTATTTTGAGATATTTTAATTATAAAATTTAATTTAAGTATTAAAAATAGTATAAAAAATACATATTAAATTAATTAGAAATTAAAATGAAGTATTAATTAATTTGACATCCCAATTAAACTTTGATTAAATAAAATTGAAGAAGTTATAGCTCTATGCTAGCTTGAAAAAGAACAAATAAATCAAATTATTTTAAGCTTGAATTAACTTGAAAGATAATTGAGATAATGTTTGAGTCCGGCAAAACTCGGCTTAATTTACCATTGACTTCAAGTCAACAAGCACCACAACTACCGAACTAAATCAAATCCTTTATTATGGGAGGTGGGAACATCTTAGGCCATTCTCATTTATAAGTTTAAAATAATAACAAATAATTGTATCATCTTGATTTATTTTTCTAAAGATATCCTACTAGACTTAAAATTATAAATATGGCATAATTGCAAATATGCTTTACGGTTGAAAGTTGTTATTATAATATAATAATTTGGCCACATTATAAATTAACAGGCTTAATTATTTTTTTAGTAGCGATCAGTCAAGTTAAAAATTATAAATATCATCTCCACTAATATATTCAATTTTACTAAATAAGTACTAAATATAGGACTAACTAATTAATTAAGGAATCTTACACTTTACTTACTTTAAAGTTTTAAAAAAATTGAAATTTTTTTTATGAATAATCTATCTATTTCTAGATTGACCCTTATCATCTAACACAATCTTAAACTCACTTTAATACTAATTATAATAACTTGGACAAAATACAAATTAATAGGCTTAGTTATTAATTTAAAATTGATTAAAAATTTTGAAATTTCTAAGCATTATCCTGCATGAATTCTACCCCAATAAATTTTAAATGTGAAATAAATGAATTAGGAGATCTTTCATATAGTATATGCAAAAAATTGTTAAATATTAGGCTAATTATCTTGGGAAAAAGGGTTAGGCTAATTAAGTTGGTGCACAATGTAATTTGGCTGGTATTAGTATGCATCTATGTTGCCAAACTAATTTTTTTGGCTAGTTTTGACGAGTTCTTCGTTCGATACGAGGTTGAATAATGAGAGGGGTGATTTGATAGGATAGTATATTTTTTATATTGTCAAATCGTACACCACAGGTGTCAGTTGATATTTTTTGATTAAGAATGGTTAGTCTTAGTTTGATGGATTCATAGTTTATCACTGGGACTCTTTTTGATTAAGAATAATTAGTCATAGTTTGATAATTCATAGTTTACCACTGGGACTCTTGAAAGGTGACAATGAATTCATTGGTCATTAAACACGGTAAGATATTCCACCACTAAACTCTAATTTATGACTTTATTTATTAATATATTTAATTATATTATATTATATTATTTATGTTTTTAACAGTACCTCCACAATTTTAAGTGTCATGGTGGCCTGTAATTTTAAATACCGTATTAATTATTATATCCGTTGCTTAGGTGGTACGAGATATATTTAATTTAATTGGTCAAATTTAGTTGAATTATATTTATAAATTATAAATTAAATAATTTATTAAATATTATAAACATATTTTTGTCACCAATATTTAATTAAATATTAATTATAATACCTAAATTTTTAACAAAAAAATAAATGTTGTTAAAATTTTATACTAAAAAATTAAAAGTGATTAAATGGGCACAACAGGTTAAATCAAATGGGATTTAAAAGTAATAAATAATATATGTGATATAACTAAATGATACGATACAATATTTAAAAATATAATTGACATCTTATACGAGCTGCTGTCGTCCAACTTAATTTTCTAAAATATAATCAACATCTTGTACGATAAGACAAATAATCGATATCTTAAAATTCAATCACAAGTTGACGTGATAGTGCCGGCCTCAAAATTCATAATTTCAACCAATATAAAAAGATTGGCGATTGAAGAATTAGAAATCCTCAACATCAATCTTGACAAGCCCTTAAGGTTTGAAATAAAAGATTAAATTATCAAGAGCCTTTTAATGAGACCCAAGTGACAAGGCCACTTATAATGACACCCCTGGAACATTGTATTCCACCCCTAAAACACACGTGGAACTGGTACATATCTGTTCCACAAAAATCCAATTGATATAATTGACTTGGTTGATGCATCTATTTTTTCTCTATAACATCATAAACATTACATTACTATGCACAAAAGAAATTGCTTCTGTACATGGACAAAGTGAAGATTGCATGGATTTTTATAGGTTGTTTGTGTTAGGCCTGTTGGGCCTCTAAAAAGTATTTGTAATGGGTGTTATAGGTCTCTATTAATCTAAAAACTAGCTCAGGGAATAAGACTTTCGTATTAACGTATATATAAGTTAACAACATCTACTGATTTGAGATAAACTCAACAACTCTCCTTGAGATTGCATGGAATTTTATAGGTTGTTTGTGTTAGGCCGTTTAAGCTCCCAAAAATGACTTGACAATAGGTTTTACGAGCCTCTTTTAATCTAAAAGCTAGCTCAGAGAATAAGATTTTTTTATTAGCCTATATACAAGTCACCAACACTACAAACCCAACAACTCCCCTTCCCGAAATCATCATCGTGTGAAATTATCCCTTCTCGAAATCATCATCGTCTGAAATCATCCCTTCCCTTCCCGACCATTCCCAAAATCATCATTGTCTGAAATCATCCCTTCTCGAAATCATCATCGTCTAAAATCATCCCTTCCCTTCCCGACCATTCCCAAAATCATCATTGTCTGAAATCATCCCTTCTCGAAATCGTCATCGTCTGAAATTATCCCTTCCCTTCTTGAAATCATCATCGTCTGAAATTATCAGGTGGAACCTATGAGGGAAACTTCTACAAAGGAAAATTTAAATTTCTACAAAGGATTTTTAGGTGAAACCCATGCAACTTCGACAAAGGAAACATGAAGGAAACTTCTACAAAAGAAACTTAAATTTCTACTACAAGGAAACATAAATTTCTACAAAGGATTATCAAGTGGAACCCATGAAACTTCTACAAAAGACAAAGGAAACTTGAACTTCTACAAAGGGAATTTTCACAATCGACGTAAGCAAAACCTGGCTCTGATATCGCTATTGACCTAAAGGGGCCCCCCAAAAGGGACATAATTCATAGGACAAAGGAAACTTAAACTTCTACAAAAGAAATTTCCATAATCGGCGTAGGCTTAAACTTTTACAAAAGAAATTTTCACATAATCGGCATAGGCAAAACCTGGTTCTGATATCATTGTTGGGCCCAAAAGCCCTCCCTCCTGAAATGGACTTATAATAGGTGTTAAAAGCCTATCAGGGAATAAGACTTTTTCATTAACCTATATACAAATCACAAATACCTTCTACAACCGATATGAGATAAATCCAATAATTTGTATCCTATATATATCGTCGTTTTGTTTTTGGTGATTAGCAAAGGTCTTGCATTCATGTAACCTAAACAAGAATAGGTTAAGAGTTTTGAAAGAATAATCGATTTGAGCAGGTCGGCAAGCAAGATCTGGCTAAAAAATTGGTGGCCAGTACTCAAAAGAGCTCTCTTTGTGAATGTTGGATGGTTAGACTTGACAAACTGTTTCTTCTTCCATTGGGGGCAAAGTCAGTGAAACGTAACAAACACGTTTTATTACGTTATTCTAATTTGATGTGTTGTTTTTTTTTGCATGTAAATATAATAGTGCATCAAACCTTGACTTGATAAGTTAGCTCATAAAAATATTAAAAATTTTACAGGAAATGAAAAATATTTCTTTATTCAATACTTAAAACTTTAAAGGGGTTAGTAATTATAACCATTCAAGACTTTCTACTCATGAATCTTACCAATAAAGTCACCTCAGCTATTGTGGTAAGATTCACGCCCAGAAAGAATCTTAAATAGAGTTTGAATCTCCTCAACTTTCATTTTTAAAATAATAATAATAATAATAATAATTTTACTGAAGGTCACATGTTAAAACCCGACTAATATATCAACTTCTAACTTCATACCGATAAGAGTCTATATAATTTTTTTAAAAAAATATAATAAAAAAAATCAAACAATTATAATTCATATTTTCATTCAAATATAATATATCTTTAAAATCAATTACGATTTATAACTAAAATATTAAATTATTATAAACTATCTCATTATTTAATAATATATATATATATAATTAAATTTTATTCAATATAGGTCCCGTGTGATACAGCATCTTGCCTAATTTCTATTGAAATTCAATGAGCCGTACCTTAGCTTGAGCCCGCGCTGAGCTAGGAGGTCCACTTGGCTTGGTTGGTATGGAGTATAGTTTAGAATTCGCAATTTAGACTCGCTATGGAGTGTCAATTTCAAGCCAGCTTAAAGCAATTTACACTATTTCTCCAACTAACAAACACAAAATACTTAAAATTGGTAAATATATGATTTTAATTAATTGAAAATATTGTTCAATTAATTTTTCTTAAAACAATATATTTTAATAATTTTTCCCCTTGATTCAATAAGTCAATCAGAACATCTGTCAAAAAGGAATTATCTATGAAATTTGCCTCTAAAAGCTAGTAGCTAGAGTAACTCTAAGAAATTTTTGACGTCAAAATAGAAGTCTAAAAATGTGGGTGTGGCGACATCGAGTGTTCAAATCTTAGTCCAAGCATGTGTTCGAGCTCGACCTGAACCCGAACCGTATAACCCAAATAATTAAAATATTAATTTATATAAATATTTTCTTAAGTAATATTTAATCATTATGATGTTACCTACTAGAATGATAAACAAGGTATCCACACGTAAACACAACTCAAAGAAATTAAGTACAAGCTACACACTAAAACAAGTTGGGTACCAACCATTCTGCTCACAATGTTTCCACAAGCTTACATATAAACTATAAGACTCCAATCAACCGAACCTAAGAACATAAAAAAGCCAGAAATTTGGCATCTTAAAGTCTTGTCAATGAAGGTGATATTTGCTGGTTGCATGCATTATTGTCTTCTCATTTAATTCAAACGCCATGTCAACGTTTTCTTGCGGTCGTGAGCTTCGTCAACCAACCGATCCTTCTTCGCAATTGCCAGTGCAATCAAGTTGTGTGCTTCCCGCGTAGATGGCGACTATGGCTTCCAGTTTTCTTATCCTGTCTATTTTGAAAGCTTGCGTGATATGATATACCTCTTCACTTTTTGCTTGTCCGCATTGGTTGACCTTAACACCCATTATGGAGATCGCATAGTTGAACCTCTTTACCTGTTCTGATTGTTGGGTCTTTCTCAAGATACAGGAATTTCTCTATCTAAGCTCATGTATGATGGGCTCAACAACTAGAAAAAGAAAGTTCAAATGAAGTTTTTTAAATGTTAATCTTCGCAATTACCGTACTAAATTTATTGTATTCAACTGAGTTTTAAAATTATGAATAAAATGTTTTATGGGTATTGAAAGTGTTTTTTATGATCAAAGTCACCAAGGATGCAATATAGTGGATATATGAATCGTCATAGCAGAAGTCCAAACCAGATCAAAGTGGGGAAGAAAATGGACTTCGACATCGATAAATTTTGGTTCCACCAAACAAAAACCCTTATCCATGCCACTCACCAAACAACATATATCATCATATTCAACGTCAAAATAGTGCAATCTTTGTACGTAAAACTAAAATAATAACCTTCTGTCAACCATGAAGAAATATTATCTCCACCATGAAAACTCATGTCCTTGAGCAATTCTCACAATCTCAGAGTCAAATCCGGAGCTGCCAAGTCGTCTTCCACCTCGGCGACTACAAAACCTGAATTCCGTCGAAAACTTCCCGGCCAAAACATCTTCATTTCCTCCTCCTCATTGGGAAAACAACCCATGTTCATGCACCCCGGCGCGAACCTCGGTCCGGCCCTTCCTGCAGTAATTTGCTCCGTCGCGGAGCAATGGAGGCCGGCGTGGGCCTTGATGCCGAGTGATCGAAAGGCAGTGCCGTGGAGGGGCAGGGCAGCCAAGCTAGAGTACCGCTCCGAGAAGAAGCCCATTCGCATGGCGCGCTTGGCCAGTGTCCTCTCCCTCTTGTGTGCATTCTGATGGCCACCAAGCGCCTGGTGGTGTAAAAAAGTATAGATTGATGTCTTTTTAACGGATTAATAATTACTGCCAATCAAACTATAGTATGTTTTTTTGAAAAAATTATGATTAAATGACAGAATTGTTGTTCTATTAGTGATTTAATAGTGGTGCATGTTCCTTCTCATCGTTTAGCAATTAGTAATTAAATAAAGTATAACTGATTAAGCTCACAAGTGCGATAATCATGAAAAAATAAAAATTCGATAAATACCTGGGAGCTGTAGAACTGGCGGTGGCAATAGCTGCAGGGGAACACCCGGGTGGCGGCCACCATGGCCGTGCTGCTGCTCTGGCTGGTGCTCGTCTGGCCGCCGCCGTCGTTGCTGCCATTGAAGCTACATAGTGTGAGGTCGAGGGAGACAACCTCGCCGGGCAATTGGGTGGAAATGTTGGATGCTACCTGGCTGCAAACATCAGACTCCTCCTCCGAAACTTCTTCGTCGACATTTAATCGTTTCATCCTCTTGAGAGGTTCAAAGAGGAAATTTTGGAATCTGGGTAATTAGTTCTTCACCTGGATAAGATCATAGGAAGGAATTTGACGTTTGATTCTAGTGACAAGTGAAGATACTCTTGGTGTATTGAAGACCACATGAATGGGAGGACAAGAAAAGCCTGCTAGTGGTGTGTCCCCTTGCACCAAAATCAGTGGAACATGCAACACAAAATTAGATCCAATTTCTGTGGACAATTGAGCTCAATTGGAGGACTAACTTGGAAATGTGAACATGTACACCCCACTGAGTAGTTGCATTTAACAGTATTTGTAGATGGTGTTACACATTGCAACTTCAACTTCTCATTGGTTTCTAGAAACAAGAAAAAATTGGAAGGAAAACTTTTCAGAGGTATAACCATCTCTAAGTTTTTTTTTAAAAAAAACATTTTTCATTATTAAAGTTATGTATAATGATTAGCTATGCATATTTAATTATTATTAAGACAAGCATATATTAGAATTATAATGAAGCTTCTACCTTAAGGCAAGAATGTTTCATTATCTCATTAACAGTCATGTATCTTGGCAATTTTAAAAGCAAGAGTCTTCTCCTAGCCGCGCCTACTTACTAATGGAGGCCTCACTTAAATCTTTGATGAGTAGAACTTAATTATTATCTTTAATAAATGCAATAAATATTTTGGTATGGCAAGAAGAGAAATGTGTGATTATTCAGCATGACATAGATAAATGTTAGACTTAAAGAGGAAGAATTATTATAGTTTTTTGAAAAAATTGATGACCTAATTTATCATCAAGTTATGGTAAAAATTAGTTTGCTTGTTAATGATGTCAATGACTCACTAGCTAGGCAAGCTCTATTACTTCTCTAAGTGATATGAAAATACCCAAATCACTCTTATGCTGATTTGAACTTTGATCTTCCTTATGTTGATTGAAGGTCTAAATTTGATCCTCATCTTATATAGTATCATAATTTTGTAACACCAACTGATTATTTCACATTAAGATATATGATACAAAATCTCTAGTTAATAAATTTTCATTTTTTGTTATGACAAAACAGGATTATGATGAGAAAGGGAATTTATAGCTTTTAAATTAAGATTGCTTAATCATTTTACCTAAAAACTCAAGCGATGAGAAAGGGAATTATTTAAACTAAATTAGACCTATATTAGCCATAAACTAAATTCCTTTATGAATTTTTATAAACTCATATAAAATTTTTAAAAAAATGTGAAAAATATTAAAAAAGAACCTCAAATTAGATGACAAGCCAACAGTTGAAAGTTCTAGTTCAATGTCATTTACTAGTATAAGACTTTAACTGAGAAATATTTTGTAAAGATGTATCTTTACAAAAAATATTATGAAGATATTAGATCTTGACATTCCAGGGAAATGTAAGCAATAAGAATGTTGACTGCAAAGGTCTGGGTACGCTAATAAAGTTGAAAAAATTTAATTACTTTCTTCTATTATCAGACACCTATATGTGTATTTTCCCCTGATTTTCGTCTCATGTTTTTCAGCAAACTCTCCACTACTGTTCAGGTGGAAAATATTGAACTCCGAATCAAAACCCAAAATTTTTTTTTTTTAAACAAAAGAAAACTCGTTGAGAAAACCGAAAGCCAGAGTATCCAAGAAAACTTGAAAACCTCAATTTTTTTTTGTAGTTGCAAGTTGAGGATGAACATGTCAGTATTTACAAAACTCAAATCCCAGATGGAACCAACAAAACATATGTCCTATATTATCACAAACAATTCAGATGAAAGCAAGCTGATTAAGGACTTCGTCACATACCATATCTGAACTACTGCGCCCAAGTACCTTGAAAAGACAAGGCGCCAGAGCAAGCAAGTCGCGTTGCTTGGCAGTGCCGTTTATCTCAACCAATATAGCGCAAAACATTGGTGAGGAGGATGATATGATAAGAGAGAGACAGGTTATAAGGAGGCAGAAAAAGAGATGATGCTGTGTGGTCACGTTTAATTATCCAAAGACAGGAGAATATGGAGTTGACGGTGGAAGACGTCAGATACGTCAGAAAAAAAAGGGTACGTACCTCTGTGTTTGTTGAATTCTGGGCTATATGGCAGCTAAAGCAGTTTGCAAGAAAAGAAAAAACTTGTGCCAGGCATTCTTTATCTTCAGAGGAGATATTAACAGTTCACAAGTCTGAGATTTTACCCTCTTTGTGCCAAAAATATTCTGTCTCAAATTGGTTGACATGTTGTGGTTCCAAAATCTTCCATGCAAGTGTTGGGACTCAAAAATGGTGGGGAATGAAAAGGCCAAAGTGATGGTTTGGGGTCTTCGGCAGGTAATTGGATGACATGTTTGTCGAGAACAGCTGTGGTTGCACCCTTTGGGCAGGAGCAGGGCATGGCAGGTGTAGGATGCATGTTGAGCATTGTACTCCATGCAACGCATGGGGAGCAGAAGAATGAGACGCCAGCCTCATGGGTTCCCCCATGTCTCGTGCATATCAGACTTCTCAGACAGGAAAACAACTTATATTTCACCTCAAGAATTTACAGTATATTGATACTCAGATAAAGGTTTTAGGCAATGTCCTCTACACATGTCCTTAGATGTCTAATCAAGTCAAGCTAACAAACGAGTAAAACGCACATTTTATTTGATTTAATTTCAACTCATGCTCGTTTTTTTAATGGCCGAACAAAAATTCAACTTAAAATCAATAACTTGATGAATTATGAACAAAGTATGAACAATAGATCGCTCGGCTCAGTTCAGCTCAAGAGCTCAACAAATTCAACATTGATAAAATATTCAATTTAGTTCAAATAATTATCAAATAAATTATTATTTATGCATGCTGATAGCCCATACACCATTAGGTTCTTATATACTTTTAAAAAATAAAAAAATAACAATTTTTTCTCACCAGTTAAAAATCTTTTAGACTGCTAGCCAAATTGAGCTTGGTGGAATTATTAAAGAACTCAGCTTGGCTTGACTTGAAATTTATTTAAACAAATATAACCCTAAACACTCGCGATCATTTACAAGTCAAGCAAATTCTGTTCGTAAAAATATAACTTGTAAACCAAGCTTGTGCAAGCTAATTTTAAAAACAAGTTAAATAAGAACAGGGATGCTAGTGCTCAGTTCGACTCGTCTCATTTACATCCCTAGTCCATAGCGATTTAAACACGAAAGAAAAAAACAACTTCTGTTCAACCAATTTTATAAACATTTAGACAATATGCACTTGAAGAATGTCGGTTTTGCTTGGCCACCAATTAGAATAATCTAAGAGTTCAATGCCTTTTCTGTATCAATGATTAATCTTATTTGCTTTAAAAAAATGAATTAATCTTATTTAAATGCTAGAGGTTTCGGTTTTTTTTTAAAAAAAAAGAAGAAAAAGAAATCATCATCGTTGATTCTGTCATGAACACGGATAACGGACAAGAACAATATTTTGGACCACAAAATCATAATGTAAAAAGAATATATATATTCTACTTAGACGTGAAGTTGGTAAGAGAAACAATGAACCAGGTCTGTATTTTGAGTATATAAACTGACACAGCTCACAAAAAATCTAGATTTATAATGTGATTCAATCCAAAACCTACACTTTACACAGTCCTTTTCAACTCATAAACGTAATTAGAACACTAAACTGCAATGGTATATAGCATAAAACAACAAATCCAACCACAAACCTTAATTTAAAAGGTTATTATTTGTCCATCAAAATACAAAGAATACCGCATGGTAAGACATGCACGTCAATATATTTTTATTTCACGAAATACAATCCAATTTACCTGCAAGGAAAAACTAAACAAAATAACAAACATACAAACACACACACACACACACAAAGAACCGACAACTAACAGATTTCATCAATTACTACACATCCAAGGTAGATCAAAATTTCACTGTGAACGGACTTACAAGCTCTCCACCTCCATGACAATACAAACATCATCTTCAATACTATAATAATCAAACACCATATATAGCAACAATCATGGCAGGGAGCAAGACATCCTAATTGGTATCAAACAAATAAACATGCATATGAACACAAAGTAACGACATTGTCATCATATATGTTTTTTTTCCAGGGGTTCTTAAAGCTAGATTAGTTCCACCAAGAAAAATGCAAGGCTAGATTAAAAAACTACTGATCAATCCCAGGAATCACAACTTCATGTTCATTGGGGAACCCAAGTAAAAGGATAGTAAAAAACAACCAGAGTTACAGAGCTGTAAGTTGCAGCCATGATTTAGATGATGAATAGCACAATGTCTGAGGTCTGGGACCAGGTCCCCAAAGTGCCAACAATATTATTGAAGACTTGAAGATGATGCCATAACCTTAACAAAGCCCAATGCACAAAGTTTTATTCTCTCCACACCTTTTCTTCATCTTTATCAGCATCTTTCACATGTGTACTTGACTTTGAAAAGAGAGACTGCTTCGAGCCCCTAGCCCACTATATTAATATATCATTAGATGCAAAGCACTATGTTGCTCATGGTTGATAATACGGAATATAATAACATGGTTTACAAGAGTGAAAATGATTTTCTAAAATCTACATGACAGTCTTCACTAAATGTGCAATTAGAAAAGACTGACATGCACAAGTTTGGTCCTGTGACTAGTCAGTTTTTCATTGGATATTTTTCTGTTATGTACATGTGGGGGAACTATTTGTAATGTACAAACTACTAATACTAAAGGCCAATTCTGAAAGAATCACGTCCCTATTCTCATCGATTACTATCCTCATCTAAGACTATTGCCATCTATTACAATAGAAAATATACATCTTTGAGGTATCCTTTATTTGTCTGCTACACAAACAAGTGAAATTGGTCCTTACTCAACGACAGCCATAAACATGATTAAGAACTAAACAAAGGCTATAAACATTAACCATACATGTCGATTAAAATGACTTTCTAATTACACCCTGTAGAAAACAAGCAGCCATATTAAAGAGGTGTTATACCATAGGCTTTTAGTAGGTTTCAATTAATTTCCAACCTTATCCCATCCATCCTAAAATACTAGTTGCACAACTTCTCAAAGAAATCCATTTCAAAGTAATTTCTTTCTTCTTCTGCTTCTTCCACCTAGTACCCCGAAGGTGTTGGGGGCATATAGACCTTAAATTAAGATCCATGCAATTACAAATGACAAATGGCCGGATATCTTTCTTGATGCCAACCCTCCTCCTTTATTTGAGCTTGGGGCCGGCAATGCAACAACATTCGCAGAGTTAAATTTCTTTAAAAAAAAAATTGGAGACTAATTTAAGTATGAAAGTCAATAGTGAATCATGTGTCATATACGTATGCGAGAAAATCCAAAGATAATTTTATAAGATAAAGAAATAGGTTTAAAAATGTGAAGATTCACTAGTAAAATTGAATAAATTGGTTATCTGCATAACTATCAACACATGTGTGTATCAAGAATCTGACCATAGAAAAATTAATGAGCACCACTTCAAAAAAAACAATGACATTATTTTTTATAATAAATAACATGACTTAATTGTAAACAATTCTTCGGGATATTTTGATAAAAACTTGAGAGGGAAAACATCACTAGTAAGTTTAGTTACTATTTCAGCTCAATGCATGATGGTGAAATACAGCCATGGCTATGCCTAGAATCGCATCTAGTTGGGAACAATAACTCTGAACGTATACCTTACCAGTTCAATTTCTAATTGACTAAGGCCCTTACTGCTTTTAGGATAGCCAGTAACCGTTTTATAATTAGGTTTGCTAGTATCTTGTACTTAATTATATATGGCTTAAATTTACTTTGTGAGATGGTTTGTTGTGCCAAAAGCCAAGGTCAAGCTTTGAAAGATGCCATCAGATCTATAATAAGTTGCCAATGAACAGAAGGGAGAAAAAATGAATTCAAGTAATAAGTAGTAAGACAAGAAGAAAGTATGTAAGCAACACACTTTTGATATTAATCAACAAAAATGGGTAGCCTCAGCTTTCTTTTAAAATTTATAATTCTTTTAGATCATAAAAATCTAATCCAAATTAAAATGTAATCCTCCTGAATTTGAAATCTTAGGTATTATGTAAGTTTGCAAGGGAAATTGATAAACTCAGAGTGACTGTAATCTTACTTAAGTTAGAATTACCGTATACTCTTAACAGTTCCTTGATATCAGATTCCTAATTACATAAAAAATGGCTAAAATAAAAAACAAGTAGACCAATCTAATTGCTTTCAAATTTTCAGTACAATTCACAATATATAAACTTTAAACACAGTTGATTTAGATTACACATTTAAATAAAAGGGATAAAATTAGTAACTGGTTGAGGACACATGGCAAATTTTGGTTAAAACAAGTGGTATCCTCTGTTTTGCTAGATAATATAGATATATAGATTGTTATTAATATATATAGATATGCATATAGATACAGATAGATAAGCTCAAACAGTATAGGTATAAAAGGAATTTACTGAAATAAATAGACAACAATCATCCCCACACTTAAAATTATATATAAGTTACATAAATTTCTCAAAAAGCCTTGCTCATCAAGAAAGTACTTAGGAATCCCAATCTAAATGACTTGTTGAAATGAATATACAAGAATCAACACACACCTAAAATTATATAACTTACATAAAATTCTCAAAGCAGCCTTACCTGGCAAGAAAATTTTGAAGTATTACATCAGACCCGTAATAGGTATTGATCTTTTATACTGTTATCTTCATTTAATACAAGTCAAAGTAATCTAAAGCGTATTCCATGATGATGAGAAAAAACACTCACATCTTGTGGACCTTTTATAGCTTCCCATTCTTCATTTCTGCGTCCGAACTGGTCTATGAGGCTTGGGGCTGAAATTCACAATTAGCAAAGCAAAAACCAACTAAGATACCCGTCACAAAAAGCTTATCAGTAAAATGTTATCATTTCATTGAACTTTACCATTAGGGTTCCCCTGCTCATAGAAGTTTCTGAAAAGAGAGACAGCCTCTGATGCTAAAATTCCCCCAGTACATTCAAAACCCCTCTGTGAGCATGTCTGACAGCTGTTGGAAGGGTAAAGTTACAAAACTATTTCTCATTACTTCCCCTAAACCTTGTTGATTATAGAAACTGTAGATGTCAGCACATAAAGGTTGCAAAAGTTACCTGGATAGCCCAGGGTTTCCTACATGTAATGATAAGATTGATCCACACCCACCAAATTTATCATTTGCACAACCATAATAAACTGCTCTAATTCCTATACGAAAATCAGAAAAAAAAAAACAACCATAAGTATGCAAAGTTTCAAGAACTAACTAAAAATAGAGCAGGTTAAACAATATGATTGACTCACCAAGAATGGACAAAGCCGTTGCACACATAATACAAGGTTCACAAGTGACATACAAATCACACTTAGAGAACTGTTCTGCAACTTCGTTTTCTGTCAGTCCAGACTTTTGCCACGACTCCAGTAAAATATCAATTGCTTCCATCTCTGCATGTCTTGTCGCCTGGAGGGATACCCAATTACAGCAACACACTAGGATGAGTAAAAATAAATATAGCCATGAAACATAAGTATTCTAATTTGGAGAGAAAGAAATCAGAATATGCTCATACATTACGTGTTTCAGTTGTTCGGTTCCTCCCAGAAGAAACCACCATACCGTTGTTAACAATCACACAGCTAATAAGAAAAAATACTAATAAGTAAAGTTTTGAATCGTGATAAAAAGAAGTCTAAAAACTAAAGCAACTTATACATTCTCTAGACTAAATAATCAGCACATAAATTTGTGCATGGAACTTTCTCGAATAAATAGTATGTGTTTAATAATTATTCTAACTGAAAGGAGTAAAATCTCTAAGGCAGTCGAGATATCTTTGTAACAAGGTAATAAACAGTTATGAACAAGTTTACCAATACATAAATTTTGATTTGCAAAGTCACAATTTCAATTGAATGCACCAAATATGACAACCAACAAAAAGCTAGCTTATGCAATACCTACCCAACTGGGACTTCTAGATTATGCATTGCAACTTTAGCCTACAGTGGCACAACAAAATAAAAAAATTAACTCAAGGCACTCAATCAACAAATTTACACAACTTATATAATAATAAATCCTCTGTTTCTCACCTGTTCCAAGGCAAGATTCATGAAACCAAGTACATTTTGGGACCCATCTTCACAAGTAGTTGCCATGTAACAATGCAACCAAAGCAGCCAAATATCACAAACAATACAAACTAATGAATGAATTCTGCATAAAAGGGCAAATTGTTAGATCATATACGATGAGGCAACCCAAATTTCATAGAAAAAAATCAATTTTGGCAGGTTGTACAAGAAAAAGCACATTAAGAACAGTGCGAGGAATCACCGGTGTTAGCGGTGATGACAAAATTTCGAGTGTTGGTGTCTTCTAATTTTAATCCTCTCAAATGGACTTCTAACCAAAGAGGACAGGGGACGTTTGAGAGGAGTAACGGCGGCCGGAGTACAGGAGGTGCAACACCCCAAATCCGGTCCACACTCGCGAACTGAACCGGCATGTCGTGGCCCCCGCTTAAGTAGGCTAACCCGAACCTAATTTGTACGGATCTAATCTTGGTGTCTTAAGATGAAGATACGACTTGCGATGCATCGATAAATGCACAAAACCTTAACATGCTACTATATAAATGACATGCAAGCTAATTTACATACCAACAACAATTATAATAAATCAATAAGAATTTTAAAAAATAAAACAGACAGTCTCTCCTAAAAATGCATTTAGGGGCCACCCTGTAAAATTAACATATGCAAATATATATATATATGTCAATCAGATATATTCATTCACACAAAATTCTAATCTATACTATATCAATCACTCTAAATATTGGGTCTCGACCTACCTGTGCAGTTTATGCACATTTCATATCATATGATCATGTCTTAACATTTAATCACATCATTTTTAATATAATAACATCACAAACAAAATATTAAACATTCAATCGTCTGACATGTGTGCAAGAGACATCATTGCGTCTTCGTCCGGGCTAGCACATCCAACTCATACTTATCACCTACATATATTATAAAAAAGCGTCAGTAACGAGTGTTACTGGTCCAAAAATATAACTAATATCAAACTGGCTATGAGAGCTAACTCTCATATGAAAAAAACATTCGTATGCTTCACCAGAACTCTCTGAAGGGCACCTACTGAAGAGCCGCTTGGCAACAAACCCGATAGCATCCCGAATTGATTGCTTTGCTGATGCCTCTCTCGACATTTTTCTCATTTCACTTTCTTGGTCCATCGGGACTACAAGCATATCTTAAGCCCCTTTCTTTCCACCATAATTCTCCTGGCCTTGAGCACGAAGGCCAAATACTCTCAGGCAATTATCTTTAGTACCTTTTGAATCACAAGTCCGGACGTGCATCCGTACTTAACAGTACCCGTAAACTTTCACATTCTTTGGGTGTAAGGAACTCAAACATGGAGTTGTCAGGATCCCTCAGGGAATAGGACAGTATGCTCACTAATCTAGAGCCCGCTTTGACTGTCATGTGCACCCACTCATGGTACGTACAAGTCAATTTTATCATCTCTCGTCTCACTGAAAACTCAATAAAATTATATATATAGGCCTGGAAAGGGATTTATATAATAGGCCCAAAGGCAACTTGTAGTGGATTTTGTTTTCGAAATCATCCTCGAGGGATCTCATCTCGAGGGTTATTAATCTAGAAAATTATTCGGCTAAATAGCCCGAGTTAGGTGGGATCCGATAAAACGCCACTTAGCAAACATACAATGGAAGACATAAAATAAAGACGAAGTCCTAAACAGACCTAGTAGAAGCTCCAAGCATATCTTCGTGCCTAGGTGGCGAGTACCTACTCCGTATCTACTCATCAAATCTAGAAGCTAACACTCACTAACTTAATGATGCATCAACTCAACATGAATATTACACTCCCAACACAGTCATAACCTATCACAATCAACAATCATTAGTGTGAAAATAATTCTAACTAATCCTATTCATACCAATTTTATTGTATTTTTCTAAATTATGTCGTAGTCAATTAGCATGCTCAAATTTAATTTACCTAATTAGATCACTAACATTCATTCATAAAAACTATATATGTAATTTATGAATTAATTATCTAACCCTAATTCACCATTATCATCTGTTAATATGTATTTAAATTTAAACTAACGTCTATTTCCAATCACATCATTTACATCACAATAAGATAATAAAATAATTTATTATAAAAAAATCGAATAAAATTCTATACCTAATCGTCAGGCACACAACAAAGCCGCAATTGCCGACAGTTGCCAGAGCAAGGTGACGGCGGCTGAGGGACTGGGTTGGCGGAGCTGGTGTGGGTTACCAGGGCCGGTTACTGCTGTCCAGCAGAAACTTCCGCACAATCATGGCACACAGATGCGGCGAGAAGCGTTGAAAAAGGAGCAGCGAGGTGGCGGCGCTAGTTGCCGGCGGCAAGAAAGGTGGTCGGCTACGGCAAAAGGTACCAAAAGAGGGATTTTCGATCGGGGAGGGGTTGGTGCAATTGAGGTCATCAAGGGAACGAGGAGGGATGGGGAAGACGACGGTGGTGCCCGACGGCCAACGGCGGCGCCTATCGCCGGCGGCAACGACCTGCAGCGGCGGCTTCGCTTCCGAAGTCGCCGTGCATGTGAAGGATGGGGCTAGGATGGTGTCGGGAATTTCGAGGGGAGAGTGGGGGTGGGTGGCCGGAGTACGTCGCCGGAGTCCGCGACTGGCGGTGGCGGCGACAAGGTCGCGGCGAGAAGGGAACTGGGCGGAGAGGGAGGTGGCGGGCGGTGAGGGGGTCAGGACGACGGCGGCGGCCAGCAGTGGCCGGCGGCGGTCGTTGGCGGGGAACAAGGGTGGAGGGTGTCGGTCGTCGGGATGAAAGGGATGACGGTCGGGAGGGAATACGGCTGTTAATCGAGCGAGTTAGGTACATTCCGAGTTCGGATCCGTTCGACCCGACTTGAAATTTTATATTTGATTGCCCGATTTTTAACTCGACTTGAATTTAAATCTTACAAGTCGAAATTTGATTAAGATACTGTTTGATTAAACTCGACTTAAAATTGGCTTATAGCTCGACTTAAACTCAATTTGGTGATATAATATAATAATATACATAATATTACTTATATACTCAAAATATATTTAAAATCTGAAATAAATTTTATAATCGATTATTAATATAAATTCTAAAAAATAATTTTACTATAATAAAAGAACAAAAACTAATTTTAATTAGCATAAGTCTACTACATGCAAAAAATCTATGTCACAACAATTTAAGTTTTTATCATGGCTTAATTAATTAAAATCGTAAGGTTAACAAATTATGCATGTTATGCCTTATATAAGAGATAGACCATCAAAAACATGGATAAGATAACTAAAAGATTTACAGTTTATTATCGATATATATATATATATATATATATATATATATATACCTATAATCGAGTTCCTATATGACCTGACATCCATCAATAAGCTCATGCATAAAACTCATAACTCGAATCAGAGTTTTACATAAGTGAACTAGTCGATTCGAGTTGAATTAGTTTTATGAGCCGCGTGCTGACCTGAGGCTAGCCGTGAGTTATGAGCGATGAGGGTCAAGTGTACCTAAGTATATAATGATAACGCTGGAAAGATAGTGAGAAATGAGTTATCATAGTATTTAAATGTATGCAATATGTTTTTTTAATGTATTTGATATTAAAATTATTTTTAGGCCGAATAATGCATTAGGATGCGTTATAAGGCAATTTTGGTGGGTTATTAGTTATAGAATATGCCATTGTGGTGTTATGAAACGTATTATATTTTATGAAAATTTTCACTATTTTTTTGGATTTGTTTTAGGATTTATTACAAGTTAGTTATTATTTTTGACTCGAGTCGAAGAAACTTTTATTTATGATATTGCCACCGACCCATTTCTTCCCACCCCAGGGTAGTTTCTCATTCCCCCAAACCCTTGCCGCCGCCCTCCTTCTCCGTCGCCAACACCGCCTTCAATCACTGAATGACTGCCAATCGACGCTGTCGATCACCGCCACAACATCACTGACTAATCCCTCCACTGTCCGGCCGTCGCCCAGCCTCCACGAAGCAAAGAAGCCACCACTACCGCACTGTGCTCCTATTGCCGATCCAGCCGCCTACAACCATCGCAGCTCCACTGCCATCTAGTCGCTGCTTTGACGACGTCGACCCTCCGACGACCTTCCCCAATCAAAGTGGAGCCCAACGCTGCCCATCCTGGTCGGATCTCGTCACCCCACCACCGACCGCCCCTATTTTTGCCCTTTTCTGGTAAGCCGCCGCCTCCACTGACCTCGTCGATGTCGTAGACGTGTTGGGCTAGCCGAGCTAATGCCAACAATACCCCATACCAATACCATCTCGGTGGTAGCCGCCACTGGCAATAATTGTGGAAAACTGCCAGAACTATGAGTATGATAGACTAGTTTGTTGATAAAATATTTTGTTAATTTTTAATCTTTGTAAATGTATATTTTTTCTCCAAAACGATCCACTTTCAAGCTCACAAATGAGCTAGTATCGATCATACAAACGGGTCATTATTGAGCACACAAACGAGCCGATATTGAGCTCACAAATGAGCTCGTTTCGAGCTCTCAAATGAACGAGCTAGTTTTGAGCTCTTAGAATTTAATAGTTTAAGTGTATTTGAGCTTGAGTCGAGCTCAAATAGTATCAGAAATATTTGAGTCGATTTTGAATAAATATGTTCGAAACTCGTTCGATCTCGAGTTGAGTTCAAATGAACTTCGAGCTATTTGAGTCAAGTTTGAGCACAAGGTGAGCTCAACTCGCTCTCTTGTTTAGCAGCCCTAGGAGGGAAGGATATGATGGTCAGGGCATTTTCGTAATAAAATCTTGACTTACTTCCGACTTGAATCAATATTATAAAATACATTCTAGAGAATATAAAATAAAACAATAAAATACAATAAAATACCATAAAATAAATTAATCGAGTTCTAACTCAAATAAGATGCTCTAAACTTATTAACCCACCCAAAAATATTAAATATGCATCCTAATACAGTAAACGACCTAAAACTAATTCTACGATCCACTATATATAAAAATAAAAATAGGCTAACATACTCTCATATATTCTGATAACTCGTTCTTTTTGTTGCATTCATAACATTATCATCGTATACTTGGGTACATACGACCCTCATGGCTCATAACACACGACCGACTTCAGTTCAATACGCGTATTCAGAAATTGACTCGACTAAAAATAACAGTCAAACTGACCAATTTTGAATATAAAACCTTGACTCGAGTCACAGGTTTTACAGGAGGGAGGGCGACAACGATTAGAGTTTAGGGATGAAGGATGATTGCTCGATGTAGACTGGATGTGGTGGCGGAGGCTGCGTGGTCGGAGAAGGAGAAAAAATTAAAGCCCACACCAAGTCCCAACGTTTGCCAAGAAACCCATCAACAAATATGGGCTAGTTTAAAGAAGCCCACAAAAAATTGGGCTGAATCATTACTCACCATAGACCTTCCTCTTTTAATAGGTTTGCTTCTTTCTCCCCTCGTTAAAACCAAGGGGTCAATAAAACTATAAATCTAATTTATATTTTTAAATAATCAACAGTGTAAATAATATTTCACTCTAAGGGGATGTTTAGCGAAACTGAAGATGCCATTTGCATTACTATTTAAGTGTGAATTATATTTACATAATTTATATACAATTTATAGTCCTAAGTCAAAATGTTAATAAATATTTGTACCCTAATAGCGTGATGCTAGCTATTATTGTCAAGCGAGAACAAGGACTTTACTTGACAATGGTCATTATTGGAGTCTTGTCTGCCACTTACACGTGGACTTTTTCATTTTTGCCACTTGCATGTGCCCTTTCTCTTGCCACCTGCATGCGACCCTCTGAGTCGACTGCTTGCATGCGGTCTTTTACTTGCCTTGCTACATGCGCGTAACATTATTTATTTTCACTGCTAACTTTGTTAAACTTTCACCTACTAAATTTCCAAAACCTTATGTACAAAACAAATCGTGTATAATCTTAGTTAGCCGGATGATTACACTAGCATGATTCTACAAGCAGATGACAGTCGTCAGGAAATTTGCCATTAATGCCATATATCCCTCAACAATACCATACAAAATGGCTCCCACAAGCAAATAAATCATCGCTGACAAGGAAGCTTGACATGGAGGACCACAACATTTCGATGAAAAGTCCATAGCATAATTTTTCTAGTGTCATAGTGCAAAATTCTAAATCAAACATAGACGATCATACAATTTTTCTAAGAAATAAACAGAATAAGGGGAACATAAACATCAAACGCCGCAATTTAAGATAAGACAAACCTGTCAATAGTAGGAGAAGACCGGAAGCACCATCGATTGCAAGGTGGTGCGAAAGAGTGTGATCGAGAAACCGTTGAAATTGTCAGCGATCAGCGAGACTACTGGCGTTGTCTTGACTTGGAAGGAACGGGTGGCCGATTGGGTGAGGGGAGAGCGGCGAGTCGGTGATTTCAAAGAATGATCCAGTGTAGGCGGCAAGGAGACGGATGGGTGCGAAGCGGCGAAGGGGATATAGGCGGCGACCTCACTAGTGTCATGATGTTTAAAAATAATGCAATAAAATTTGTTAATTAGATTATACATTTTTTCTATTTAAATTTAATTAAAAGATTTGTGTAACATTTTTATTTTATTTTTTATTCTTCAAGCCCGTTGTGAATTAATGATAAATATATATATATACATTATTATAAAAAATAACTTAATAATAATTTTTAGAATTAATTTTATATATATCAATAAGGCCGCGATGTTTTCTAGTGCGTGAATTAATAAAACCAGTGATTTGACAAAAGTTATAGAAATTTATAATTCGGCTTAGTAGAGATGTAACACCCTAAATCCGGTTCACGTCGTGAACCGAAGTAGCATATTACAGGCCCCGGTTAAGTCGGCTAACCTGAACCTAACTCATGCAGATTCAATCTCGGCGTCTTAAGATGAAGATACAACTCACTATGCATGGATGAATGCACAAATCCTAACACGGTACTACATACATGACATGTAAATTAAAGTACACACCAAGACAATTCCAATAAAAATTAATAAAAATTTTGAAATATAACGGACAGAGTTTCCCCTAAAAATACAAATAGGGGCCACCCTTTCAAATATACATATGCAAATATATATATATATATATATATACATATATATATATATACTATATATTAAACAATTTTATTCATACAAAATACAAAATCTAACTTGCTGTAACTCATTTTGAACTTGGGTCTCAACCCACCACACTTCCATTGCACAATCTATTCATGTTTCACATTCTATCATCATGTCTTAGCTTTTCATCACGTCATAACATCATCTCATTGCATTTAATCATATCCTATCATGTCTTAGCATTTCACAACATTCACAATATAATAACATCATAACAAAACATTAATTACTCTATCGACTGACATGTGTGCAAACGATATCATTGCTCCTCTGTCGAAGCTGGCTCCTCCAACTCTTGATTATTACCTACATATAATATAAAAATACGTCAGTAACAAGTGTTACTGGTCCAAAAATAAAATAACTATAACAATCTAGCTATGAGAGCAAACTCTTATATGAAAGAAAACATCATATACTCTATGTGAACACTCTGAAAAGCACTATTGAGAAGCCACTGGGCTACAGACCTGGTAGCATCCCAAACTTACTGATCTGCTGCTGTTGATGCCGCTCTCAGCATTTTCTTACTTTATTTTTTGGTCTCAAATCCTAAGCCCTCTCCTTACCTCCATATTTCTCCGGGCCTTGAGCACGAAGGCCGAGTACTCTCAGGTAGTCTCCTTTAGTACCCTTTAAACCACACGTCCGGACATGCGCTCTACTAAATAATACCTGCTCACGTTCTCCGGGTGTGAGGAACTCAAGCGCGGAGTTGTCAAGATCCCTTGGGAATGGAACAGTCCGCTGGCACTAATCCAGAGCCCGCTTTGACTATCACGACATCGGCTCATGGTGCGTGCAGTTGGTTTCTCCATCTCTCGTCTCACTGAAAACACGAAAACTACATATATATATATATATATATATATATATATATATATATATATATAGGGCTGAGTAGGGATTTATATAATAGGCCCAAAGGCAACTTGTGGTGAATCTTATTTTCGAAATCATCATCGAGGGATCTCATCCTTGAGGGGTTATTAATTTGGAAAACTGTTCGGTTAAATGACCCGAGTTAAGTGGGATCCGATAAAACACCATTTAACCCGTCATGCAGATAATATAATAAACATATAATAGAAGAGCGTAAAACAGAGACGAGTCCTAAACGGACCTGGTAGAAGCTCCAAGCGTGTCATCGCGCCTATGCGGCGAGCTCCTACTCCATATCTACACATCAAAACTAAATACTAACGCTCGCTAACTAAATGATGTATCAAACTCAACATAACCAATACACACTCACAATACAACCAACATCAATAAACAATCAAATAATCATAAGTATGAAAGAAATTCTAACTCCTATTCATACCAATCTAATCGTGTTTTTCTAAGTTACGTCGTAATCATTTATCATGCTCTCATTAGATCACTTACTCTTCATTCACAGTTAATCTCATTATGCAACTCATCGTTCCACCTATAATTAAGCATTAATCACATCAATAAATCAACCCTAGCATGTAGTGCTAACAATCATCAAGTTTAAATTATAAATTCGGAGGTAATTATACCTCACGTCATCGGCAAACTGCGACGGCTAGGGTTTTCGTCACGCGTCTCGGAGCTCGAATCCGGTGCTCGTCGATGTCCGTAGTTCGATCAGGATCGACTAGATGAGCTCTGTGGAAGATCCGACGAATTCCAGCGAATCCGAGTTTTCGGCAATTTTTTGGCAAGTTTCATCGGTTTTCTGGCAACTTCCGACGGTTTTCCGATAGCAGTCACCGACGGCGTCTACTAGTTGGATAGCAATGGTATTGGGTACCAATGGAACCGGCTTGGCGAGCCCGATGCGTCTACGGCATCGACATGGTCGGCAGAGGCGGTGGCTCGCCGGAAAATGGATAAAACAGGGGTTGGCCGTGGTGGTGTGGAGATCTAGTCGGGATGGGCGGCGCTGGCCTCCGTTCTGGTTGGGGACGGTCGTGGGTTGGTCGAAGACGTTGAGGTGACCACTCAATCGCAGCGGCAACAGTCGCCGGCGGCAGAATCGGCGACGTGAGCGTAACCCGGGCGCAGCACTAGGTGCGGCGATTCTGGCATCGCAGCGGCTAGACAGTGGCCGGGACTGGTCGGGGAGGCACGACGACGCCTTGGCTGGGCTAGCTAGCGACGATCGGCGGCTGGCCGGTGTCCACGGCAGCGGCGGCGATGCTGCACGGGGCGGCATCGGGGCAACGTTTTGGGGAAGAAAGTGATGGGAGGGAAGAAAAGGGCTGGTGGTAAACTTGTAAATATTATTTGACTCGTCTCCAGCTCGAGTAAAGAATAATAATTACATCACCATTAATCCTAAAAAATTCCATAAAAATCGGGGAAAATCACATAAAATCAAACAACTACCAAAACATCATAATGATATACTCTAGAACTATCAACCCACCCAAACTGCCCGTAACGCTTCCTAACGCGATAAACGACCTAAGACTAATTCTACGATCCACTATATATAAAAAATAAAAAAAGTAACTAGCATACTTTCGTATATTCTGATAACTCATTCTGTTCTGTTGTATTCATGACATTATCATCATATACTTGAGTACTCATGACCCTCATAGCTCATACACACGACTGGCGTCGGCTCAGTACACGTGTTCTGAAACTGACTTGAGTCAAAAATAATAGTCGTACCGACCGATTTTGAATATAAAACCCTGACTCGAATCGTGTATTTTACAAAAGATAATTAACTTAAATAATTAAGATTACCAATAATCGTTGTGGGAAACATAATAAGCCTTACCAATGTAATCGTTAATAAGTTTTAAATATGCTCCGCGCATCACATTAGGCGCCCAATGCCACGGCAATGAATGGAAACTGTGCATTGGGCCTTTTTTATAAAAGCCCATCCCTTTTGGAACCATGGACCTAGCTGTGAAGGAGCCCACAAGAAGTTGGGCCGAAATGCTACTCGTCGTGGGCCTTCGTCTCTTATAACCAGTTTGCTTCTCGGTCGTCTGCAATCTGTACCCATCTTTTTCGAGGGAGCGAGGGAGAGGCGCCGATCATCGTCGTCGGAGGGGAGGGGAAAGATGAAGATCTACGTGAAGACCCTCAAGGGCTCCCAATTCGAGGTCGAAGTCGACGCCGAAGACACGGTGGGTTTTAGATTTCTAGTCGCGTTTGATTTTGTGTTCGTTTTGATGGTTTGGCGGCCTCGAACGGTGGATTTTTTGGGTCTGTTTGTGGATTTCTGTGTTTTTGGGTTCAATTGTTTGGTTTTTCTGGGATGTGGTGGAAAGGGGTTGATTTGGGGTGAGGGATTGGGTTTTTTTTGGGGGGGTTGGGAGTGGTGAGTTGATGTTTTTTGATGGAAATTGGATGTTTTTGGAAGGGTTTGTCTGTGTAGTGGATGCCTCGGATGGTGAGCTTTTTCTAGTTGGATTTAGGTGGAGGAGCAGGTTGTTGTTTTAGATTTTTTTTGTTGCGAAGTTTGGTTTTTGCTCAACTTGTTTAGCAACCTTTTTTTAAGGGAAGGGGGTTGCAATTGAGTGTGGGAAAAGAAGAGCGCGAGTAACTTTCGAGGAACTTGATTCTTTCTTGTTGGTGAGGTTTTGTCGGGGAAAGTATGTTTCTTTCCCCCAAAAGTTACTTCTTTGTTGGGAGAGTGGGGATTCAATGATGGCATCATCTCTTTAAACCTTTTCAGTTGCTTATGAGTTCAAAATTTGTTATTCCGTGCATTCTTACGAGGTTCCTGCATTGTGGCTCGTGCAAAGAGAAGGCTTTTACTTTTTGTATCTCGCATCTAATGTACATATATTTGAGAAGAAGATTTTCATGTGTAAATTTAATGCTTGCTGGCCTTTAGCTAGCTGATTAACTTGTGGTTAGTATGTGATTAGTTCAGTTTTTAATCTTGAAATCATACTTTGAAACCGTCCTGCAATCGATTCTTATAACTGAGTTGTTTGGAGCAGGTTGCTGATGTGAAAAAGCATATAGAAACTGTGCAGGGTGCCGATGTTTACCCAAGCGTGCAACAAATGCTTATACATCAAGGGAAGGTTCTAAGAGACTCTACAAAACTGAGTGAAACCAATGTCATTGAGAATAGTTTCCTGGTTATAATGCTTTCTAAGGTATTTCATTGTTTTTTTAATATAATCATGGATAGAATGCTATTATTGAATTAAAAAAATTATTTTGATGCCCAAGGAAGATCTTTCCACTGTTGTTGCATAGTAGCCTTTTTTTAATTTTTTTATGTTAGACGATTTGAACAAGAGAGCAATGAATCTGAAAATTCAGTTTCCCTGGCATAGCTGGCATAAAGTGTTGGGGAATTATTGAAGTGCTTGGTTTTTTGGGGGGCAATCTTCGCTTACATAAATATGTAGTATATTAAATTAGGATAATTTGCTCGGCTTTGTTTATAAGTTTGCATAATCTAGACATATCAAATATGGAGTACATTAAATTTGCACAATTTCGTCGCTAACATTATCCTTTGATAGATTACTACTTCTCTGCTTCATTAACATTATCTTCCTGCTTACTTTTATTTCAGCCAAAAGCCTCGAGTGGTCCTTCAACTACTACAGCTGCACCAACGAGTCAGGTGATTTGAATTAGTTTATTTCAATTTTTTTTGGCTATTTTGTGGTATATACTTTTGAAACTAGATGGAAGGTTCAGATTATGTATCTTGTTGAAAGGATCCACTTCTAGGTGCCTTGCCTTTATATTTATCTTCTTAGTACCCATACTGGTTACTAATTATAGAATATTTTTCTTTTTGAACTTTTTTCATGAGTGATCGAAATTGAATGTTCGTACAGTTGTGGATTAGCATTATCTGATCATGCTGTGATTGATGTTTGTCGAAACTTTTTGTCCTATTCATTCATTTAATTGCAATTCTATGCTATGATGATCTCTTAGGGACATGACGTGCAGGGTTCTTTCTTTGTCTATTTGAGAATATATTTAATTAACTTGGTCACAAAATTCAAATCTATTCTTTTATGAGGCTGGGTTGAATGGCCATTGGAGATGCTCTCTTTTCTAGGTTGAATCCCCCAATCCTCCGCCTGCTAATCCTACTCCTCAAGTTACGTCTGCTTCTTCAGTTTCTGCAATAGCCTCTTCGTAAGTTTGCGTTCCTTCTATTTATTAGTTTTGTTGATTTTATTTTTTGGGCTCCAACCATAGCATGATTGTTGCTCTGTTATTAATTTGTGTTTTCAACAGCCCTCCTGCACCTGTTTCATCAGCACCTGCAACACCTACTTCTTTAGTGACTGGATCGTGAGTAGCTTTTTATTTTTATGTCATTTGTTTTTCTTTTCCTTTTTTTTGTGTGGGAATCTTGGGTCATTTTCGTACCTGTTTCATCAACACCCGCAGCACCTACTTCTGCACCCGTTCCTTCTTTGTTTTTACATGAACCCTGCAACAGTATTATAAATAATTCTCGTTCGTTTTTAGAGAACATTTGGTTTCAGACATAATTTGTGTTGAGTCATTATGCAGATGTTTGTGATTGACTCACTTTTTCTGTTAAATTATTTATTGATGGTTCTTCTGTTGGCATGCGATTTACTATTTTTTCTATTCGCTATCTTGATATTTAGAGTTGCATAACCTGGTTTTGGTTGCTCATATTGCACTTTCTGTAGAAAACTAAAACGAAATGTTAGCTTCCTTCTTAAATGTGTTCCATGAACTTTGGGTTGTCCTTATATATTGATATAAGGGTAGTGATGTTTTCTAGTGCTGAGATTGATCATCCTAGTGATTTGATGGTAATTATGGGAGGTTAGAGTTAGACCTCTATTGTATGTAGTGGAAATGACTGACTCAAATCACTAGGATTATCAATGACCTCCCTAGGAAACATCATTAGTCTTGTTATAATCATGTCACTTGATTTCCTATAAAAGTGACATTTATTTATATGACCTGCATATTATATTGATTGTGTTGATGTCAAACATAATTGTTTGCCTGCTCTATTTATATAACTGTAAGATTGATGAAATGGTGGATGAAATGGTGTGATAAACTTGTTTCTCATATCTGTTGTTTGATAGTTCTTACTTCAAATTTTTTTGGTCTGAAGGAGGTTTTAATTTATCTGTTTGCATGTATCCGTCTTTTAAATTGAAGCTTTTCACTAATGATTGATGTAGTACACTTATGCTTATTTTCCTTACACTATTTTTTGTTCAATTGTTTTCCTTGTATTTGCTTATTGACACAAGTAGCTCTGAGCAAGATGTTTATGGGGAAGCAGCGTCAAACCTAGTATCGGGTAGCAGTTTGGAGGAAACCATTCAAAATATTCTTGACATTGGTGGTGGAACTTGGGATAGGGATACTGTTGTTCGGGCTTTACGTGCCGCATTCAATAATCCTGAAAGGGCTATTGAATATTTATATTCTGTAAGTTGCTATTGGCAGATCTTTTATGCATTATTTGACCCTATAATATCATTGCTATAGGTTGATGAGTTTCTAGAAGCATGTTTGGATAATTACATGTCTCAGCCTGTTTTTTTTACAAAGTCTTGACTGGAGTATTTGGCCAGTTTTTTTACAAGTGTTGACTGTAAAGTATTTGGCCCCATTGCTCTTGCCCTTTTTGGTTGCATCTTAAACTAATCCTATTGTGAGTTTCTTTTTGGTAGGCTGGAGTTGTATTCAGTCAATAAATACTGTTTCGCACTGATTATGTTAGGGTTGGAATTAATGTCGATAGTAAGAGATTACTTAGCGACTAAAATTTGTTCTCTTTATCATGTATACCATAAGTCAAAGTTTGATGTTGATTTTTTACCCATCGTTTTATTCTTAGGATGATGCTTTCATTGAATTTATATATTTATGGTTTATGGTTAGCTTCTCACATGACGATTCTAATATGTAAATTATGATAGAATCTATAATATGCGTGTGAAATAACCTCCTTTTCTTTCTGTGTAGGGTATTCCTGAACCAGCAGAAGTTCCCATTGTGGCACGACCTCCTCCCAATAATGTACAAGCTGGAAATCCTCCGGCAGCACAAGCTCCACCAACTACTGTTACTTCCAGTGGACCAAATGCGAACCCATTGGACCTTTTCCCTCAGGTACCAGCTTTGATCTGCTCCATTTCTTTCTAGTCACTTTTATAAGTTAAGAGTTTCTTAATTTATATTATATTGGCGACAGGGCCTGCCTTCATCTGGTCAGAATCCTGGGGCAGGCACATTAGATTTCCTGCGCAACAGTCCTCAGGTACCATAGCCTCTTCGTGTGGTAGTATACTGTTTCTCAAGTTGCCCTCGTTAACATGACTTCATTTTCTGTGGCAGTTCCAGGCATTACGGGCTATGGTGCAAGCGAACCCCAGATTCTTCAGGTTTGTATCTCGTTTTACTGCTTTTGCATTTGTGTATTCTTTTTAACCTTTTGTCCTTCCATCTTTTGTTGCTTGCAGCCTATGCTTCAAGAACTTGGAAGACAAAATCCTCAGTTGATGAGACTTATACAGGAGCACCAACCTGATTTTCTTCGCCTCATAAATGAACCTGTTGAAGGAGGAGCTGAGGGGTAAAATTGAGCTCTTTTTTATTTTGTTGGCTGCTATATTTGTTTTTTGGATTGTATGTGTATTACTCTGACATTGAATGTGTCAGGAATTTGTTTGGGGATGCTGCTGCAATGCCACAAGCTATAACAGTTACACCTGAAGAACGAGAAGCTATTGAACGGGTAAGTTCAATGTTCTAGCTGTTCTTATATTATTATTAATCTTCCGACGCAGATATCTAGGTGTTTTAAGTTATTGAACGGATAGTTAATTAGTATATTATTGAGGGGTGAAAAAGAATATTCATGATCTGAGACATCTTTTTCAAAAGATGGCACAAATGCGCGTATTCTGCAACCCATTTACTCCCTCTTCCGGTGTTTGGCTGCCATTGCTGCCAACACACCCACTACTGGCTAGATCTGGCTGGATCTAACCGTGGTAGTGACCAAATCTAGCCCTAGACAAGGCCAGATTTGGCTGCCTGTGAGACCAGATCTAGCTGCTGATTCACCGAACTTGCCTTGGTTGGATGTGGTCACCGGCAAGTCCAATTGTGATTGCCTGTGAGCACCATATCTGTCCTTATCTTCTTGACTACAGCGATGCCAGATGTGGCTACCAACTGCCATCTTAAATTGATTTATATGTTGGGGGCTTAAACATATTAATTAATTGTTACCTAGGTCTTTGAATAACACTGAGGTAACAATCGATTTACACATACAAGACTTGTGTGTAATTTTAAGGCTACAGATCTGGCTTTGCTGTCATAGGGTGCCCAAATCGACCAACAACAAGGTTTCTCCTTGTCTTGATGCGGAT
Source organism: Piper betle (assembly GCA_033002965.1). Taxonomy (NCBI): domain Eukaryota; kingdom Viridiplantae; phylum Streptophyta; class Magnoliopsida; order Piperales; family Piperaceae; genus Piper; species Piper betle. The sequence goes on along the minus strand of JAURVB010014492.1, from coordinate 22,524 downwards.
GGACATGGCGAGATTCTGATTGGCGGTAAGCTTATCATATCCTGCCACCCTGCATCTGGACAGGGGTAAGTGGCCCATGGCGAGGCCAGAGTTGGCCTTGCTGTCAGTGGCCTTAGTTGGAGAACTAAACAGTCGGGTAGAAGATGGGGATATTTAGGTGGTTCTTTTTAGTAAATTCCTGTTAAAACTAATGATGAGTGCAATATTTTTTTGCAGCTTGAAGCAATGGGATTTGATCGAGCTACTGTGCTGGAAGTGTACTTTGCGTGTAACAGAAACGAAGAGCTTGCTGCAAACTTTCTTTTAGATCATATGAACGAGTTGGATGAGTAACACCATGGAAGGAAAATCTTTTATTTTTAGCATTATCTTATTTCGAACTTTCAAGTGTTTTTAGTGTAGATAAAGAGATATTACTGGTCAAGAAAGAATCTTTGTGCGAAATTCTAGTATTTTGTTTTGATGTCATGGCCGCAGGTTGTGCTATTGTGAATTTTACCAGTTCAACTAAATGTGACGGAGATAAGTGTGTATAAAAACCTTTTCTTGGGCGTTCTCGAGGAGAAACGGTTATTGAGGTTTGTTATGGTTTCAAGTTTATCGAGAAAAGAAATCTTAAACGTTTGTAGTAGAAGGCATATCCTGTCTAGAAATTTGCTATTGAGAAATGGTAGGATTTTTGGCCATTTTGTGAGGTTCCTCTCTGAGCGTTTTTGACTTGATAGACTTTAAAACTAGGCAATAGCATGCCAAATGCAGTTTTGCAAGGCGGAATAATTAGATCTTGGAAGGTATGAATTTGGTCGTGTAGCAACTTGTGCTGATGACTTATCAGTTTGAAATATTTTTTTTGACCAAAAAATGCAGTGTCTTGTAGATTTTTAGAACAAAAAGATGTGGTATCCTGGCATTTTAGCAAATTTTCCTCCCCCTCACTGTTGCCACTCCAGTAAAATTTTAACCCTAACTCCAAAGAGATGCAGACTGTTTAACATTTTACACCCAGATGTGTATTTGTTAAAAAAAGGCTAACTTTAAACATGGTCTTCATGCAATTTGAGTCTGGGTTGGAGAATAGAGAAGTTATGTACTTTTTTGCGCTGCATATGGTTTAAGGCGGATCAGATATTGCTTCTGACCATGATTGAGACCTGCAAAAACGGCCAATTCTACTCGGCAAATTAACCCATCAGGTTAAATCAGATTGAAAGTTTTTCCAATGAAAACTGTTTATAATCACGAAAAATTAGTGTTATGGTTCTCATCCGAAACCCAATTTGAAAGCTCAATGCACTGAACATGGTTTCAAGTTCCTCCACATCCCCACTCTACTAAAGGTTATAAAACTAAAGAGTGCATGATTGTCAAGCCCCCGGTTTTGTTTTAGCTCACTTCACCTCTCATTCCTTCTCAATAAAAATAAATATTTTCAACCTTTGACTTGAAAATATTAGATGTAAGGAAGGAACAAGGTAAGGTTTTAAGCAAATAAACTTTCATTCACAATAAGTAAGAGTAAATTTTAACTTGAAATTATCAGAGATATGCTTACAATGTCTAAGTCAAATTCTAAGTACTTATTAGATACACAAAAAAGTAACTAAGATTGATGTCTTGGTGATATCTATCTCTGAAAAAAAATTATTCTAAATAAATAACTTTTATAGATGAAAAAAACTAAACAAATAATTGTTACATTTTTATATTTTTGTACAATTATTAACCATGCAAAATAGCTCATGCAAGCCACAAGTTATCATCACTATATTTGGGCTTGTTTGGGAAAGGGCGGGCCTATCTATTTATTGGGCCTCTCTAAAGAAGGCCAGTAACAAACGACAACTCATTTCCCTCCTAACTACACTCCGTCCAATCCTCGCCGGAGATCAAACCGGCGGCGGGTGAGCTTCCTTATTCGTTATTCTTTGTCATCTTCGATTTTACGATTCGTTGTTCTTGTTGTGGCGGCAATGGATGGTAAAAATCGAATCTTTTTAAAATTTAAGGTGTTTTGTTGCTTATTTGATATGCTGTTATACAGGAAGTAGCAGATAAAGCATCGATTTTGGCATACTATTTGCTGAAAATTTGTTTAGACGGAGAGTAGTTCAAAGAAACGAAGCCTCAAAATCGCTATTATCCACCCCGACCTTGGAATAGGTTGAACATTTGTTCTATGAGGAGTTTGTTAGCTTTTAGTTAAATTATTATAGTAATTATTTCATTTTGGTAGATTTTGCAGCTGCTTTGCAGGTTTTTCTGGTTCAATTTGACAAAATGTCATGATCTGTGATTTACAACGTTGAAGGAGTTACTGATTAAATGAAGATCTAAAATGATAATTTAGGATTTTATAGTTATGTTGGTTTTGATAAGTATTATGATCAAACAAATAAGTACCAGATAAATAAGTTTTATCAGTGAGGATCTCTCCCCACCAACAGGTAAAGAAAATCCAAGATGAAACATGACCTAAATTATCAGAATTTCTCTTGAAGAAGATATATATTTGACTAATCATCAAGGACTTCAAAGTGGATCGCTGTAAGAAACTTATAAAGTCATGGATATACACTGAAAGTTATATTTTATGATTCATATAAAATCATGCTAATGCACTGAACACATACTTCTCCCTTATATCATTTTCTCAAATGCTGCCCAGAAAGATTTCATAATTTTCATCCTCTCAACTAGACTTCTTGCTCTTTTTTTAAAAGAAAACTAAAAAAGGAAAAATTTATTAACTACACGTGGATAGAAAATAGGAACAGCATAATGGGGCAATTTGAATGTATTATGATCTAAAATTTCATTTCCTGTTTGGCCGGTTGCAGAAATGCGGTTTTATATTCCTCGTAAATCATTATTTTACATCATCAATTATGGAAGATGTTTTTTCTTATGATGCAAAAGTCCACAACCATTAACACAAATGACCTCAGAACACTTACAAGAAATTAACACCTTAAAATACAGATATCAAGAGTCGCTCACAATCGCACTTCAGCAATACCCAAGAGGCCAGCGAGCATGACGTTTATGTAGACACAATGAAACTAATTAAATCACCTCTAAATGGTTACACTAGTTAGAACTCGTCAACACAACTTTGATAGGTTATATACCTCCCGTTGTAATGAGCAGTAAAGAGTGATCCATAGCAATGACACCCGAGGCACGAAAGGACCACAATGCCAACCATTGAAGCATAGCCATCATGAAGATGTAGGCCACTCTCACAACCTCAGGAAGAGACCATACCATCTTTACAGCCTTTTGCAGCACTAGCAATGTGAAAGGAAACCTAGAAAGAGACTTAGTAGTAAATTACTCGATAACAAGTATTAGCTTTTGTTTTGAGATGAGATCATCGAATGCTTATGTTTAATAAAAGTTAAAATAGACATTCGTTTTTTGTATCCTATGGGCCAAAACATTCAAGGAAATTATACTTCCTCCCTTACTATTTTTGTACTTTTTGCAGAGCGAACTCACTTATCAGACTGGAAATTGTATGGTTATCCCATCCAACACGTCTCAAGTTAACAAGTAAAACTACAGAGAATTTTTATTTTATATGTCTATGACATAAACTATAGAATTTTTATTTTACCTATCTATGACAAAAACTATGTACAGAAATTATAAAGCTTTATTAGTAAAATCCGTGACTCGAGTCAGAGTTTTATAATTTAAACTGGTCAGTTCAACTGTTTTTTCGAATCAAATAAAATTATTTTTAAATCAAATAACGTACTAGGATTCGTTATATGGTAGCTGTGACGGGTTATTAATTATAGAACATGTCATTTGTATTAAATGTTGTGATATTTATTTTATTTTATAAGATTTTTTTCTAATTTTTTTAGATTTATTTAAGACTTTATTTCAAGTTTATTATTATTATTAGCTTGAACAGGTGTCGATTCAAGTCTAATTTACGAATTTACCACCGGTCACCTTTCCCCGAAACCCGATCATTTTCTTCCACCTCCCAAACCCTAGCCGCCGCCCTGGGTTGTTGCCACTGCCGCCTTGCCGCCTTGCCGCCTTGCCGCCTTGCCGTGCCGTCGCCGTGCCGCGCCGACCAACCCCGGCCACCGTCTCGCCGCCAGGACGCCGGAATCGCCCCACAATCCGCGACGCTCCTACTGTCGAATCGCCGTCGTCTGCGCCGGACCGCCGCCGCCGTGACGTCGACGCACCTCCCCTTCGACCCCGGAACCTTTCCCCCTACCTAGCGCCGCCGTCGAGGCCGGCCGCGGGCCGATTGGAGTGACCGACCGCCCCGGCCTAACTCGACGCCACCGCCGGTGCTCATCGCCGCCGCGACCGCCCTTGCTGTCACCACCATTGGGTCGAGCTCGCCGAACCGGTGCCAACGGTACCCCATAGCACTGCCATCCCGTCGGTCGCCGGAAAACTGCCGGGAAAGCTGCCGGGAGGCATCGGAAAACCGCCGGAAAAATTAGATTCACCAAAATTCGTTGGAAGTCACTAATCTTCGGCCGAATCCGATCGAAAACCACGCAACAAAACCCTAGGCGTCCCCGATAGCTGACGACGCACAAGGTATACTTTATTTTAGTTAATTATTTAAAAGTAATGACTATTAGTACAACATGTTAAGATGATATAAATGAATGATTGATGTGTTAGATAATTTTGTGTTAATGAAAATATAAATGTGTGATTGTATGATATTAAAACGAATGCTAAGGAATTAATTAAGTAGACTAAATAAGTACGGTAATCTAATGTAACGTAGAGTAGGAAAAACTTGTATTGATTATTATCGATGTGTGTTGATTGATGCATGGTTGATGTGAGTATGCTATAGGATGTGTGAATGCATCATGAGCGGGCGTTAGTATTTAGTTTTGATGTGTAGGTACGGAGTAGGAGTTCATCACCTAGGCACGAAAACACGCTTGGAGCTTTTACTCGGTCCGTTTAGGATTCGTCTCTGTTTTATATTGTATTTTATTGTATGTTTGCTTTAATACCTGCAGGACGGGTTAAGTGGTGTTTTGTCGTATCCAACTTAATTCGGGCCATTTAGCCGAACAGTTATTTGGATTAATAACCCTCGAGGATGAGATCCTTTGAGTTTACTTTTGAAACTCTGATCCTGCTCACAATGCCTTCGGGCCTATTATATAAATCCCTGCTAAGACCTATATATGCTAAAACCTATATATATAATATATATATATATATATATATATGTTTTTGCATTTTTTGATAACCGTACTATGTGAGCAAGCACTAGCCAGTCGAAGCCGGAACTACCGCCATGTTACGTGAGCGGCATGTGTCAGTCAAAGTCGGAATTACCGACAATCATGTTATGCGAGCAGGCATGTGCCAGTTAAAGCTAGAAATATCGACAACCATGCTACGCGAGTGGGCATGTGCTAGTCGAAGCCAGAAATACCGACGTCTATGTTATGTGAGCGACATGTGTCAATCTAAGTTGGGATTACTGACAACCACGCTATGCGAGCGGCATGTGCTATTCTAAGCTGGGATTGTTGACAACCGTGCTATGCGATTAGGTATGGAGATAAGAAAATGGCTTAAGATATAACAGTAGTCCCAAGGGACCAGAAAGTGAAATGAGAAAATGCCGAAAGAGGCATCAGCAACAGTAAATCAGTTTAGTTAAAGATGATTTTTAATTCAGTAGATGCCTTTAAGAAAATCCACGATATTTTCTTTCATGAGAGTTTGCTTTTATAGCCAGTTTGTTATAGTTATACTTTTGGATCAGTAACGCTCGTTACTGATGTTTTTCTTATATATATATATATATGTAGGTGGGGATTAAATATTAGATATGCCGGTTTAGATGGAGGCGCACTGACCTGCCTTGCACACACATATGCATGCTCGCTGACGAAATGTTTGTTTTGATTGCTCTGTTATGTTTAGTATGAAACTCTTATGATGATGATTTTGGGTATATGGATATGATGATTTTTATCGAAATTATTTTGTTTGGTAAACTAGTTGTCATGTCATCCACATAGTAGCATATTAGGTTTTCCGCATTCTTTCATGCATAGCGATTTTCATCTTGAGGCGTCGAGAGTAGATCCACCTGGGACCTCCGGTTCAGTTCGCGAGCGAGCCGGATTCAGGGTGTCAGTTCGACACTTCAGTAGAAGTTAAACCCTAAATCCAAAGAGATGCACACTGTTTATTTTACAACTAGATGTGTATTTGTTAAAAAAAGACTAACGTTAAACATGATCTTCATGCAATTTAAGGGTTTTGCAAATGCTTCTTTTTGAAGAACAGAGACTGGATTGGAGAATAGAGAAGTATATACATTCTTGTGCTGCATATGGCTTAAGGGAGATCAGATATGACCATGATTGAGACTCGCTCAAACGGTTGATTCTACTCGGCAAATTAACCCACCAGGTTTAAATCAGATTGGAAGCTTTTCTGATGAAAACTATTTATAATCACGAAAAATTGCAAGCTTGATGCACTCAACCTGGATTCAAATTTCCCCACATCCCGACCTCATCTACGAGGCTGCCTTCTCTAGTAAAGGCTATAAAAACCAAAGAGTGCAAGATTGTCAAGCCCTGGTTTTGTTTTAGCTCACTTCACCTCTCATTCCTTCTCAATAAAAATAAATGTTTTCAATCTTTTTACCTGAAAATATTAGATGTATGGATGCAACAAGGTAAGGCTTTAAGTAGATAAACTTTCATTCACAGTAAGGGCAAATTTTTACTTGGAATTATTAGAGATAGGCTTACAATGTCTAGGCCAAATTCTAAGTACTTATTAGATACACAAAAAAGTAACTAAGATTGATGTCTTGGTGGCATCTACCTCTGAAAAAATTGTATAAAATTTTTTATTCTAAACTAATAACTTTTATATGTGAAAAACACTAAACAGATAATTGTTATATTTTTTATATTTTTGTACAATTATTAGCCATGCAAGCCACAAGTTATCATCACTATATCTAGGCTTGTTTGGGGAAGGGGCGGGTCTATCCATTTATTGGGCCTCTCCTAAAGAAGGCCCAATAACAAATAACGACCCATTTCTCTCCTAACTACGCCCGGTCCAATCGTCGCCGGAGATCAAACCGGCGGCAGGTGAGCTTCCTTGTTCTCTGTTCTTTTTCGTCTTTGATTTTGCGATTCATTGTTCTTGTTGTGGCTGCATTGGATGATAAAATCAAATCTTTTTAAATTTGAGGTGTTTTGTTGCTTATATGATATGCTGTTATATAGGAAGTAGCAGATAAAGCATCAATTTTGGCGCACTGTTTGCTGGAAATTTGTTTAGATGGAGAGCAGTTCGAAGAAACGAAGCCTCAAAGTTGCTATTATCCACCCCGACCTTGGAATAGGTTGAACATTTGTTCTATGAGGAGTTTGTTAGCTTTTAGTTAAATTATTATAGTAATTATTTTATTATGGTCGATTTTGCAGCTTCTTTGCAGGTTTTTCTGGTTGAATTTGACAAAATGTCATGATCTGTGATTTACAATGTTGAAGGAGTTACTAATTAAATGAAGATCTAAAATAATAATTTAGGATTTTATAGTTATGTTGGTTTTGATAACTTTTGGTCCGATGATTTTGGGAATCGCCTCTAGACTTAAATATTAGAGACTGAGAGGATTAATGAAAAGTATCCCATCATGCTAAAATTTGGAAATGGTCAATTCAATAGTCTTAGAAAGCAATCACCCCTCTAGTTGTATAGACTTCAGTGTTTTCCTAGTTTTGGATTACCACGTTAAGAATGTTGAATTCTCAAGATCAGGAATGTGAAAGGATGCAGCTTTTACTAAGGTTAACATATGGAGTCATGCTATGGGTATGTAGGAGTAGTTGTTTTTTGTACAGAGTAGGTGTTTTGGGAGTAGGTGATGTTTCTGTCCTGAATATTCAAAACATGCCTTTGTGCTGTTTTAGGTGATGCTTGTTGTGGTTTAATGTAGTTTGTATCTCTTTTGTTGTTAACATCTTTTTTAGACGCAAGATTCCCCACTCTTTGAGATGACAACTTGTATACATTTCTTAACCACCTGAGGGTTGATGAGCACGGAAATCTTGAACTCTATATCCATTTTCATGACATTTTAGGCGTTACTTGAATTGTGGTGTTTACACTTGATCTTAAATTTGATCATTATTCTCAAAAGTAGATTCTGATGGTTCTATGTATAGGCGGAGCTGAAAGATTAATTGTTGATGCGGCAGTTGAACTTGCATCCCATGGACATGCTGTTCATATTTTCACTGCACATCATGATAGAACACGTTGCTTTGAGGAAACTATTGGAGGTTCATTTTTCATTTGAAATGTATTTAGTGTGCATTTTCGGGTCCTTTAACCTGCCCCTCACATAAGGTTAATATTCGTTTGTTGTTTAGGTCCTTTTCCTGTAACCATATATGGAGGATTCTTGCCAAGGCATATTTTCTACCATTTTCATGCTGTCTTTGCATATTTAAGGTGCATCTTCGTAGCTTTATGCGTGCTACTCTTGTGGCCCTCCTTTGACATTGTAATAGCTGATCAAGTGTCCGTTATTATTCCTTTGGTTAAACTAAAGAAGTCAACCAAGGTACTATTTTTTCTAATTCTTCGGCATTTTTAACATTGCCTTTTACTTTAAATTTTAGAATCTCATCAAGTCAGCATGTTAAAGTTCTATCCATTATTTTTATACTAGGTAGTATTCTACTGTCATTTTCCTGATTTGCTACTAGCGCAACGTTCTAATGCTCTTAGGAGACTGTATCGCAAACCGATAGATATGATTGAGGAAGCTACTACTGGTAAATCTCTTGTCCCAAGTTTCAACCTATCATGTTTATTATGGATGTCCTATATATGACTTCAAAAGTTGTGGACTCAATTCAAATGCTCTCATCCATGTTCTTGAACTGCCACACCATTAAAAAATAACGGACAGGATAATTTTAAACTTGCAGTAAGAAAAACATTATGGAAATTATTCTCTGCCTTAGTCGGTCAGTTTAAATCTTGTCTGGCTGAACTGTTACTTCTGGAAGACATCTGGCATAAGACAGGATTATGAAGATTTTAATCCTTTATATTAAGAGTAAAGATCCTTTTCAGCTTTAAAGTTCTGTTACTTAACTTTTTTAACATTTTCCATTTTTTTTGCCATATACAAATATCACGTGAGGGAGCCTCTCAGTTTGATTTGGTGGTACTTCAAGCTCAATAACATGGTTTTATTGGTATCAGCTTTTGTAGCATCCTCTTTTCCTTGAGGACTAGGAAAATCTGTATTAAGGAGCTATTATTGTAAAAACATGAAAGGATAGGCGAATAAAATTCAATATGTTAGTAGGGATAAGAAAGGAATTTAGTTCATTAATTTGGTTGATGAATTAAAATTGTTTTGAATTTTTCCTCGTATTTCAAACGCATGCAGAATTGCGAGCTTTTGAGGTAGATATAAATTATGAGAGGGACTAAAAATTGGTTTTTTATTTAAAGTTTATTGAAAAAGAAGAGTTTCAAATTTCTTTTGTCGTGTTCTGATATTGTTCTTCCCAAAGCCTTAGCTCGTCTATGGGATTGTGGACCAGCTCCACTCTACTACACTGATTCTTTGAGTTTACAGTGTGGGAAATTGGTTTTGATAGTTTGATGATGTGCAACATTAAGAATAATATTGATTAAGATCCAGTTTATCATAATTTTCTTATGTTATTTACAGCTTTCTTAGGAGTAGATTAGTTTAGTATTGCAACCTTGCATCACAGTTTCACTTCGTTTATTAGGTGTTTTTTTCAAATGCAGGGATGGCTGATTTAGTGGTTGTGAACAGCAGGTTTACTGCATCTACTTTGCAAAAACATTTAGGCATCTTAATGCACGTGGGATTCAACCAGATGTTCTTTATCCAGCAGTCGCTGTAGAGCAGTTTGAAGATCCTTCTGCTTATAAGTATGATGCTCTTCTATTCTCTTTCTTTTAGGGATTTCATGGTATATTTATTTTTATTTGAGAATGGACTTCTTATTCTCCATTCTTCTACAGGTTAAATTTTCTTTCTGTGAACCGCTTTGAAAGGAAGAAGAATATTGGCTTAGCAATATCAGCATTTTCTTTGCTTCAAAAAGATGGTCTTTTGGGTGACAAGGTGGCTGGGGTTACCTTGACGCTTGCAGGTATGAGAGGCTATGTTTGTCAGCCATGGTGAACCATGTTCTATTGTTTGATTTAAGAACACAGTGAATGGCTGGTGCAGTACAGTCCTATTAATAGTAGAATTAGTAGAATTCCTCCTGGATATTTATAGCCTAGGATTACCTTCAGTATTAGGAAATTGTTTACGTGAGAAATAGAATTAAGAGCTTATTTATATTAGGATTTATCTATGTTTTGCCTTTAAATACAGCTTGAAATTTCTAGTGTTAAACAATTTTGATTTTTAAATGGAGCGTCTCCTTAATTATCTTTGCTCCTTGAGTTGCCTTTTCAAGATTTTTGGTTAAGAGAGTAAAAACTCTTGATTATCCTTTTACTTTGCACTCATCATTGAAAAAGAAACTCTTCTGCTCTTTGCTAGAATAGTCCCACATCTCTATATGAGATGGGTGGTGCCTTGTATATGTGTGGCTTCCTAAGCCTTCAAAAGTAGCTAGTCATTTTGGATTGAAGCCCATGGACTTACTTTAACACTCTTTTCGTCATAATATTGTTCTACACTTGTGTTTTGTTCTTTACCTATATTCCAGTATTACATGATATTTCCAAGTTACTTCTTTACTCGAGTGTTATCCCAAAATCTTTAATGTTTATGCCTCACTCTTTATCTTCTCCAGGTGGATTTGACAAACGTCTCAAGGAAAATGTTGAGTATCTGGAAGAGCTTAAAGCTTTGGCAGAACAGGAAGGCGTGTCAAATAGAGTAGCATTTATCACCTCTTGCTCGACTGCTGAAAGAAATCAGCTACTGAGTGAATGTATTTGTGTCGTATACACTCCCAAGGTAATCATTTGATTTCTTGAGCTTCTTGTGAGATCATTTTATCAAGTCTCGTTCCTTTTAAATTGTAAAAGTTACTGAAGAAGGATGTTTATTTATTTGCAAGGATGAACATTTTGGCATTGTTCCATTGGAAGCAATGGCTGCTCAAAAGCCTGTTATTGCTTGCAACAGTGGCGGACCTCTGGAGACGATCAATCAAGGGGTGACGGGGTTTCTCTGTGAGCCCACATCCCATGATTTTTCTCAGGCTCTGGCCAAGCTCATTAGAAATCCAGAATTGGCAAAAAGAATGGGGAGGGAAGCCAGAGAACATGTTTGCAGATATTTCTCCACCCAAGTGTTTGGCCAACGTTTGAACAGCATTGTTTTGGATGTTTGCCATAGAAGACAGGAGTAACTTTTGTTATTTCTGACAAAACATGAACAGCTAATTTTGTTCACAAAAAATTGCAAAAAATGAAAATTTGAACTTAATATTTGCCATACGTATGGATTTTCTATTGACAGGTATTGTATACGAATTTTGATTATTAAACTATGCATAATATCCATCTGTATTGTCTATCCCCCGTTCTATTCATTACTTACCAAATTCAATACATGAAATACTATTGCAATTTGGGTGTTGGGTAAACACAATTCAGTCATAACTTGATCTAGCAGTGCTAGTCTTTCATAATGCGAAGTTTTGCAACGTTGGCTGTTTTCTGAAGCTTTAAGAAGTGTATTATTTAATGTTTGCATCTAAGTAATGGTAAGATTTTGTAGTTTGGACGCTTGAGGAGCTTTTTGAGTGAAAAATTATTTAATTTAATAGTTTTATAACGAGTGGATGACTGGGGAGCCAATCGGATTCAAGCTCTTGTCCACGTGGTTGGTTGGAAAGACAAGAAGAGATAAGTGTGAGCAAAATGTGGCCTTCCCATTGGCCAGGCTTGGGAGGAGGGGAGCCAACAGAGATACCCGCCAAAATATCCAACATTGGAAGCTTAGCAAGAGTGGGAGTGGAGTGGAGCCAACAGAGATAGCCGCCAAAATATCCAACATTGGAAGCTTAGCAAGAGTGGGAGTGGAGTGGACTGGCTCTGTAGGTGCCAAACATGGCCACGGCGTATGCTGCTGCGGCGGTGCTCCGTCCTCGTCTCCCATCCTCTCCTCTCCTCCCTCGTCGACGCTCCGTGGCATCCATCCCTTCACTTCTTCCTTTGGTCCCCTCTTTCCACTTGAATGGTGCTTGGTTCTCTCTTCCTATTACTCTTTGTTTACATCATAGATTTGTGGATATGATAGAATGAAGTACATGAATTTTATGTTGTCTTTCTTCAATGCTGTACTCTTGAAAAACTCTTATGTAAATCTGGATCTGGGTTTTATTAGTTTTGTAGATTTGATGCCCATTGTATCTTCTCTTTTCACAGTGGTATCTGAAATATTTGTTCATGAATCAAACCTTGTTGCAGCGTCACCAAGGTGTGCTTCTCTGCGTGTTCGTGCCTCTTCATCTGAGGAGACATCCGTTGCAGCTGATGAGTTGGTGGCAGATTTGAAAGGAAAGGTAATGCAATTCTTAATTTGACAAAGCATGGCCTCAAGTTTATGATTTTTTGTTCTTATTTTGATTTTGCTGATTGGCAGTGGGAAGCACTTGAGAACAAAACTACTGTAATTGCATATGGAGGAGGTGCAATAGTTGCTCTCTGGCTGTCTGCAGTTATCATTGGTGCAATCAACTCTGTACCGCTGGTTAGTAGTGATTGCAATTTTTTTCTTGACAAACTGGGATTGTTGTGCTCATCCATTTCATGAAAATTTGTTTGGTTTGTCATGTTTTATCCAGTTGCCAAAGATTTTGGAATTGGTTGGTATTGGATACACGGGATGGTTTATCTACCGCTATCTTCTCTTCAAGGTAAAAGATAAACATTTTCTGTTCTCTGTTTTCTGTTAGTATAAAAGGTGGAAGAGGAAGAGAATAACACATAAATTTTAGTCGAATTAGACGTAAACAAAAAACTGAATAAAACGCTCTTGTTTAATCTGTTTCTTAACAGTTTCAATTCAATTTGTCTAACATTGGTTGAAATTGATTTCTCAGCAAAATAGGAAGCAGCTAGCCACTGACATTGAAGCACTCAAGAAGAAAATAGCCGGAACAGGTGAATAGACGGGAGTCAATATACCATCCTTCACCTTGTAGAACTCCACTTTACTTTGAATGTTTCCCTCTATTTTTCCTGTAATGAGCAGCACATTTTCTTGTAAGCAACACTTGATATTCTTTTCTCTGCTAATCTTAGAAATCAGAATCCCAAAAATTTAATTAGATGGAAAGTTTGCGATAAACAATCTGATGATAGAAGCTACAAGGGAAATTCAAATTTGATAACCAAGTAATATCAAGGACAACTTTTCTGTCAGCCGTGCCAAATATTAGTTTGTTAAAGTAAGATTCGTACTAGTAAAAAGAAGTAAGAATTTGATCATTGTGAAGAAGAAAAATGTAACACCTGCTATAAGATGAAGCCGTTTTGCAAGTGAAGAAACATTTTAATTCTGTCAATAAGTCACAAATCACAAAGACGCCGATGGATCTGATGGAGAGAATGCATAAATTGTGAATTGATTCAAATTCATAATAATCCTTGTACAAAACAAAACACTAAACATGGATAGATTCCTCTAAGCACGATTCAGGTCTGTTATTAATCGCATCCCTGGCTCAAGCACTTCTGTGCTGCAGCCTTTGGTGAAGAGCTGCTGGCATTTGGCTGAAGAACTCAGCTTCCCACCTACTAATAAGAGAAGGGTCCTCGGCGTAACAAATATATATGGAAGTCACTGCACTTTCAACAACGGCCATCGCCAGATCAACCTGTTTGGCATTTAGAATGATATTGCATATTACAAAATGTTTTCAATGAATTGATCTTTTCTAGAACTACGGGCACTATAAAGAAAAATGTGCAGTAAGCAAGACAAAATTTTTAGCAACATGAAGCAATCTATTAGTTGTCAGCACAAAAAGAAATTGCAGTCACGAATGAAAGACGCAAGGAGATTGGTGATTACAGACAGGAAAGAGGGAAGTATATAAAGAGTTTGAGAACTGACCAAGATCATCCCCATCAACATTGAAGTAAAATCGACCATCATCACTCTTTCCCTTGCCCTATACCATGCCCACACTCCAGCACTGGTACCGGAGATAAAGCCGCCCATTATAGTTCCCATCAATAAGACAGCACCTGAACAACCATAGGCTACGAGGGCTTCTATCCCAGTTGATTGAAAGAGTTCCCGGGCATCTCTTGCTGATTTATTAAAACTTTTTCCAGAAATTGCTATCAAATGTCACAATATACTTATCTGTGCAACAGATAAGTATCAGATAAATAAGTCTTAACAGACTGAGGATTTCTCCCCACCAACAGGTAAACAAAATCCAAGATGAAACATGATCTAGATTATCAGAATTTCTCTTGAAGATATATATTTCTCTAATTATCAAGGGCTTCAAAGTGGATCGCTGTAAGAAACTTATAAAGTCATAGATATACACTGAAAGTTATATTTTATGATTCACATAAAATCATGCTAATGCACTGAACACATACTTCTCCCTTATAGGCTTCATTTTCTCAAATGCTGCACAGAAAGATTTCATAATTTTCATCCTCTCAACTAGACTTCTTGCTCTTTTTTTAAAAAAAAACTAAAAAAAGGAAAAAATTATTAACTACATATGGATAGAAAATAGGAACAGGATAATGGGGCAATTTGAATGTATTATGATCTAAAATTTTATTTCCTGTTTGGCCGGTTGCAGAAATGCGGTTTTCATATTCCTCGTAAATCATGATTTTACATCATCAATTATGGAAGATGTTTTTTTTATGATGCAAAAGTCCATAACCATTAACATAAATGACCTCACAACACTTACAAGAAATTAACACCTTAAAATACAGATATCAAGAGTCGCTCACAATCGCACTTCAGCAATACCCAAGAGGCCAGTGAGCATGACGTTTATGTAGACACAATGAAACTAATTAAATTACCTCTAAAGGGTTGCACTAGTTAAAACTTGTCAACACAACTTTGATAGGTTATATACCTCCCGTTGTAATGAGCAGTAAAGAGTGCTCCATAGCAAACACTGCTCAAAGAGCTTGCTACAGCATTTTGAAGAGATCTAAGTATTGGCCTTGAAGGCATGCTAGCGACTCTTCGACCACCGTGAATCAAGACAAGGCATGTAATGCCAGAGAATGTTACATGAACTGTATTACAAAGGACTGCACCTGCCCAAAATAAACTAACGGACAGTATCTGCCAACAAGCCAAGCAATCACGTAAGCTTGCCACAGCTCATTTACTTCTACTAAAAAATTGCTATGACCAATTAAAAACCTGCCAGCTCACCACAAGAAGCCACCATCGTCCGGTGTCTCCAATTCCCAAAGCAATGCCACCTGAGGCACCGAAGGACCATTATGCCAACCATTGAAGCATAACCATCATGAAGATGTAGGCCATTCTCGTAACCACAGGAAGAGACCATACCATCTTTACACTTTTCAGCACTAGTATAACATGATTGAATGATTGATGTGTTAGATAATTTTGTGTTAATTAAAATATAAATATGTGTGTTTGTGTGATATTAAAATGAATGTTAAGGAATTAATTAGGTAGACTAAATAAGTACTGTAATTTAATGCAACATAGAGTAGGAAAAACTTATACTGATTATTATTAATGCATGTTGATTGATGCATGGTTGTTGTGAGCATGTTATAGGATGTGTGAATGTATCATGAGTGAGCGTTAGTATTTAGTTTTGATGTGTAGGTACGGAATAGGAGCTCGTCGCTTAGGCGCAAAAACACGCTTGGAGCTTTTATGAGGTCCGTTTAGGACTCGTCTCTGTATTATATTTTATTCTATTGTACGTGTGTTTTAATGCTTGTAGGATGGGTTAATTAGTGTTTTATCGGATCCCACTTAACTCGGGCCATTTAGCCAAACAGTTTTTCAGATTAATAACCCCTGAGGATGAGATCTCTTATGTTTGTTTTTAAAACTCAGATCCAGCTCACGATGCCTTCGGGCCTATTATATAAATCCTTACCAAGAACTATATATATATATATATATATATATATATATATATATATATATATATATTATATATATATATATATATATATATATATATATATATATATATATATATATATATGGAGAAAGGGTGGCAGTAATGGAACACAACCAACTTGGTTGTGCTCAATTTTTTTCAGCCGTTGGATTGAATCCAACGGCTGAAAATAACCCAACCAACATCAACCCCTGCTCCCGCTCCACACGTTGTTGCGCTGATCGCCGCCAACACCCCTGTTTTTGCCGACACCGCCTTGGGTCACCCGGGGCAGTCCAGGCTTGGGGAAGAATCGGGAAGGGGGGGACGGGGCTAGGGATGGTCGCCCAATGGTAACGACAATTGCCAGTGGCCTCATTGCCGGCGGCGATTGAGGTCCGTACTATGTAATACGATAAAAAGTGGCTGCTTTCTCGTTCGTGAACGGTACCTCAAGTTGGATGGAGGTTGATGACGACAAGGGAGCGCCGGCAACGACGACGGTTGGACGGAGGCCGGCAACACTCCAAGAAATAGAGCAGAGAGGGGCGGCTAATAGGGTAAGGGAAAGAGAAAGAGGGGAAAGGAAGGGAAAGAGGGGTGGCACTCATGGCACTGACCGGCGGTGTGGCTGGCGGTGGTGCAGGTGATGGCTGTAGTGATGTCGCCGGCGACCAGGGTGGAGTGGCAAAAACAGAGGAGGCGGGGACGATCGTCGGTAGGGGAGAAACAGGGGAGGTCGGAGGGCTCGATGGCAATTTCGTAATTAAAACTTGACTCGCTTCTGACTTGAGTCAATATTATAAAATACATCCCAAAAAATATAAAAATATAATAAAATAACATAAAATAAAATAATCTAGTTCTAATAGATTATTTTATTTTATGGTAGTTTACTCTATTTTTTTCATATTTTTTGAGATGTATTTTATAATATTTACTCGATTAAGGGGTAGGGTAGTTTCGTAATAAAAACTTGACTTAAACCCGACTTGATTCAATCTTACAAAATAGATCCCTAAAAATACAAAAAATATAGTAAAATAAGATAAAATAAAATAATTGAGTTCTAATCGATTATTTTATTTTATGGTATTTTAATCTATTTTTTCATATTTTTGAGATGTATTTCTTAATATTAACGCTAGTCGGGAACGAGTTAAGCTTTTACTTTAAAACTACCCCTCTCGATAAATATAAAAAAATAGGGTAAAATACCATAAAATAAAATAATCCATTAGAATTATGTTATTTTATTTTCTGGTATTTTCCTGAAATTTTTTAATATTTTTTGGGATTTATTTTGTAATATTGACTCTAGTCGGGACCGAGTCAAGTTTTTATTATAAAACTACCCCTACCTATTTCCTTCCCAACTTATGTCAATATTACGAAATAAATCTAAAAAAATGGATTAAAATATTATAAGATAAAATAATCCATTAGAACTCAATTATTTTGGATTTTATAGTTATGTTGGTTTTGATAACTTTTGGTTAGATGATTTTGGGAATTGTCTCTAGACTTAAGGTATTAGAAACTCAGAGGATTAATGAAAAGTATCCCATCATGTTGAAATTTGGAAATGGTCAATTCAGTAGTCTTAGAAAGCAATAACCCCCTCTAGTTGTATAGACTTCAGTGTTTTCCTAGTTTCGGATTACCACATTAAGAATGTTGAATTCTCAAGATCAGAAATGTGAAAGGATGCAACTTTTACGAAGGTCAACATATGGGGTCATGCTATGGGTATGTAGGAGTAGTTTTTTGTACAAAGTAGGTGTTTTGGGAGTAGGTGATGTTTCTGGCCTAAATATTCAAAAACATGCCTTTGTGCTGTTTTAGGTGATGCTTGTGGTGGTTTAATGTAGTTTGTATCTCTTTTATTTGTCAACATCCTTTTTCTTAGATGCAAGATTCCCCACTCTTTGAGATGGGGACTTGTATACATTTCTTAACCACTTGAGGGTTGATGAGCATGGAAGTCTTGAACTCTATATCCATTTTCATGACATTTTAGGCGTTACTTGAATTGTGATGTTTACAGTTATTCTTAAATTTGACCATTATTCTTAAAAGTAAATTCTAATGGTTCTATGTATAGGCAGAGTTAAAAGATTAATTGTTGATGCAGTGGTTTGATTTGGTGGTGCTTTAAACTCAACAACATGATATCAACATTTGTAGCATCCTCCTTTCCTTAAGGACTAAGAAAATCTGTATTGGGGAGCTATTACCGTAAAAACATGAAAGGATAGGCAAAAAAAATTTGATATATTAGCCGTGGTAAGAAAGGAATTTATTTCATTAATTTGGTTGATCAATTCAAATTGTTTTGAATTTTTCCCTCGTATTTCATACACATGCAGAATTACAAGCTTTTGAAGCAGATATAAATTGCGAGAGCGACTAAAAATTGTAAAAGTTAATGCAAAATACGAAGGAAACTAAGACTTAATCCCCTAGCAAAAAAACTAAGATTCCAATTAAATTAGAAAACAAGTAATAAAGACTCAAACTTATTAAAGACTAGAATAAATAACTAACATAAAGAACTTTTTAATGTTGCACGTCACCAAATTGTCAAAACCAATTTCCCGTAGTGCAGACTCAAAAGATCAGCGTAGTATAGTGGAGCTGGTCTACAATCCCATAGACGAGCTAAGGCTTTGGGAAGAACAAGATCAGAACACGAAGAAAGAAATTTGAAACTCTTCTTTTTAATTAAACTTTAAATAGAAAACAAATCTTTAATCCCTCTCGCAATTTATATCGGCTTCAAAAGCTCGCAATTCTTCATTCATCTGAAATACGAGGGAAAAATTCAAAACAATTTGAATTCGTCAACCAAATTAATAAACTAAATTCTCTCCTAACTACGCCAGGTCCAATCGTCGTCGGTGATCAAACCGGCGGCGGGTGAGCTTCCTTGTTCTTTGTTCTTTTTCGTCTTTGATTTTGCGATTCGTTGTTCTTGTTGTGGCTGCATTAGATGATAAAAATCAAATCTTTTTTAAATTTGAGGTGTTTTGTTTCTTATATGATATGCTGTTATATAGGAAGTAGCAAATAAAGCATCAATTTTGGCGCACTTTTTGCTGGAAATTTGTTTAGATGGAGAGCAGTTCGAAGAAACGAAGCTTCAAAGTTGCTATTATCCACCCCGACCTTGGAATAGGTTGAACATTTGTTCTATGAGGAGTTTGTTAGCTTTTAGTTAAATTATTATAGTAATTATTTCATTATGGTCGATTTTGCAGCTTCTTTGCAGGTTTTTCTGGTTGAATTTTTAATTTAGTTGACGAATTCAAATTGTTTTGAATTATTTCATTATATAGTAGTAGGGGTAAAAGAATTTAGTTTATTAATTTGGTTGACGAATTCAAATTGTTTTGAATTTTTCCCTCGTATTTCAGATGAATGAAGAATTGCGAGCTTTTGAAGCAGATATAAATTGCGAGAGGGATTAAAAATTTGGTTTCTATTTAAAGTTTAATTAAAAAGAAGAGTTTCAAATTTCTTTCTTCGTGTTCTGATCTTATTCTTCCCAAAGCCTTAGCTCGTCTATGGGATTGTAGACCAGGTCCACTCTACTACGCTGATCTTTTGAGTCTGCACTACGGGAAATTGGTTTTGACAGTTTAGTGACGTGCAACATTAAAAAGTTCTTTTGTTAATTATTTATTCTGGTCTTTAATAAGTTTGAGTCTTTATTACTTGTTTCCTAATTTAATTGGAATCTAAGTTTTTTTACTAGGGGATTAAGTCTTAGTTTCCCTCGTATTTTGCATTAACTTTTACAATTTTTAGTCCCTCTCGCAATTTATATCTGCTTCAAAAGCTCATAATTCTGCATGTGTATGAAATACGAGGGAAAATTTCAAAACAATTTGAATTCATCAACCAAATTAATGAAATAAATTCCTTTCTTACCACGGCTAATATATCAAATTTTTTTTGCCTATCCTTTCATGTTTTTACAGTAATAGCTCCCCAATACAGATTTTCTTAGTCCTTAAGGAAAGGAGGACGCTACAAAAGCTGATACCATGTTGTTGAGCTTAAAGCACCACCAAATCAAACCACTGCACCACCAACCATATTATGCGAGCATGCATGTGCCAGTCGAAGCCAAAAATACTGACAATCATGCTATTTGAGCAGGCATGTGCTAGTCGAAGCCGAAAATACCAATGACCATGTTATGCGAGCGACATGTGTCAATCTAAGACAGGATTACCAACAACCATGCTATGCGAGTGGCACGTGCTAATCTAAGTTGCGATTGCCAACAATCGTGCTATGCGAGTGGGTATAGAGATAAGAAAATGACTTAAGATATAACAGTAGTTCCAAAGGACAAGAAAGCGAAATGAGAAAACGCTGAGAGAGGCATCGGCAATAACAGATCAGTTCAGTTAAAGATGATTTTTAATTCAGTAGATGCACTTTAGAAATTCCACTATGTACTTTTCCCTGAAAATATTAGATGTAAGGATGCAACATGGTAAGGTTTTAAGCAGATAAACTTTCATTCACAGTAAGGGCAAATTTTTACTTGGAATTATCAGAGATACGCTTACAATGTCTAGGCCAAATTCTAAGTACTTATTAGATATACAAAAAAGTAACTAAGATTGATGTCTTGGTGATATCCCAAGATCAGAACACGAAGATGGGACTATGAAGATTTCAATCCTTTATGTTTAGAGTAAAGATCCTTTTCAGCTTTAAAGTTCTGCAACTTAACTTTTCAAGATCTTCTATTTGTTTTTTTGCCATACACAAATATCACGTGAGGGAGTAGCTCAGCTTGATTTGGTGGTGCTTTAAGCTCAACAATATGGTTTTATCAGTATCGGCTTTTGTAGCGTCCTCTTTTCTTAAGGACTAGGAAAATCTGTATTGGGGAGCCATTACTGTCAAAACATGAAAAGATACGCGAATGAAATTTAATATAGTAGTAGGGGTAAGAAAAGAATTTAGTTTATTAATTTGGTTGACGAATTCAAATTGTTTTGAATTTTTCCCTCGTATTTCAGACGCATGCAGAATCGCGAGCTTTTGAGGTAGATATAAATTGCGAGAGGGACTAAAAATTGGTTTTTTATTTAAAGTTTAATGGAAAAGAAGAATTTCAATTTTCTTTCTTCGTGTTCTGATCTTGTTCTTCCCAAAGCCTTAGCTCGTCTATGGGATTGTGGACTAGCTCCAATCTACTAGGCTGATCTTTTGAGTTTGTAGGCTGATCTTTTGAGTCTGCACTGCGGGAAATTGGTTTTGACAGTTTGATGACGTGCAACATTAAAAAGTTCTTTATATTAGATATTTATTCTGGTCTTTAATATGTTTGAGTCTTTATTAGTTAGTTTCCTAATTTATTTGAAGTCTTAGTTTTTTTACTTAGGATTATGTCTTAGTTTCCCTTAAATTTTGCATTAACTTTTAAAATTCTGTGACTTAAATTTTTCAAGATCTTCTTTTTTCTTTCATACACAAATATCACGTGAGGGAGCAGCTCAATTTGATTTGGTGGTGCTTTAAGCTCAACAATATGGTTTTATTGGTATCATCTTTTGTAGCGTCCTCTTTTCCTTGAGGACTAGGAAAATCTATATTGGGGAGCCATTACTGTCAAAACATGAAAGGATAGGCGAATGAAATTTAATATAGTAGTAGGGGTAAGAAAAGAATTTAGTTTATTAATTTGGTTGACGAATTCAAGTTGTTTTGAATTTTTCCCTCGTATTTCAGATGAATGAAGAATTGCGAGCTTTTGAAGCAGATATAAATTGCGAGAGGGATTAAAAATTTGTTTTCTATTTAAAGTTTAATTAAAAAGAAGAGTTTCAAATTTCTTTCTTCGTGTTCTGATCTTGTTCTTCCCAAAGCCTTAACTCGTCTATGGGATTGTAGACCAGCTCCACTCTACTACATTGATCTTTTGAGTCTGCACTGCGGAAAATTGGTTTTGACAGTTTGGTGACGTGCAACATTAAAAAGTTCTTTATGTTAGTTATTTATTCTGGTCTTTAATAAGTTTGAGTCTTTATTACTTGTTTCCTAATTTAATTGGAATCTTAGTTTTTTTACTAGGGGATTAAGTCTTAGTTTCCTTTGTATTTTGCATTAACTTTTACAATTTTTAGCCCCTCTCTCAATTTATATTTGCTTCAAAAGCTCGCAATTCTGCATGTGTTTGAAATACGAGGGAAAATTTCAAAACAATTTGAATTCATCAACCAAATTAATGAACTAAATTCCTTTCTTACCACTGCTAATATATCAAATTTTTTTTGCCTATCCTTTCATGTTTTTACAGTAATAACTCCCCTGTAAAACTCACGACTCGAGTCAGGGTTTT